>JAIUZE010000799.1:0-110000 GCA_022085475.1 Heliosperma pusillum | reverse complement strand
TCATTCAGAGATTTTCACTCGATCGAGTCCAAAAAGGCACTCGGTCGTGTCACACATACTCGGCCGAGTGTCAACACACACTCGATCGAGTGACTCAGATCAGTATACGTCTAACATATTCATGGACTTTTACTCGGTCAAGTCTGTCATACTCAGCCGAGTGTCACTATGCGCTCGGTTGAGTCACCATTTCTCAGGTATATCATTCACATTGACTACCCACACTCGATCGAGTGGCGGGTACTCGATCGAGTAGCCCCTACTCGGTCGAGTAAACTGCCCCACTCGGTCGATTCATGCGACGATACAGTCCCCGTACAACATCTATCATGTATAATACATACATAATACTTCATACTTCAAATTTGCATGCTCGCATACATTATTCAACGCATTACTTCCTATATACTTACATATTCAATGAAGTTCACATACATGCCATGATTAACGATAATAACGCAAGTTTTCATGTCAAGTTGATATGATTCACAATATCACATGCTCCTACGATACATATTATAACATGCTCAAAATCATCATTTTATCATGCCACAATTCACCATTCCATACATCATTCTTTTCATATAAGTTCATACTCAACATATAACTATATCACATCTTATGCATTATAAATGCCTATTCATGTGAAACACACATGCCACAAAAATTCTCCACTCCATTCCACATCCTCCTTCATGTCACATATTCTCAACAAGCAACATATGACCAATATTAAATGCACATAACACCCCGACACTTCCCATGGTGACCAAGTAATCGTTATAGCGGCTAAAGTGCGATTCCAGAACGTCTTCCTAATCCTTGCGGTAGCTCCCAATGACTCCTACCTGGGTTCATTTTTATAGACTCTCCTAGTTCATTAGGTTCGTTGGTTTTAGGTTCCAAAATCGATCGCTCTGATATCACTTTGTAACACCCTCATACACCAAGGTGCCTTACAATACCCCCTTAATACATGGAAGTGTTACCATCTCGGTTGCCCGAGGTAGTAAATATCACAACAAGACATTAAGAAACAACTTTCATTAAATTACTCTTCAAATGTCAATACATAACCAAACAGATGGCATACCATCTGACCAAAATATTAAATTCACAATATTAAGACGTCAAAACTGAATAACAATGTTTAAAGACCCTAAGGTTCAAGACTCCAACTGACACGCGGAAGCTAGTCACACTCTGTGATCCCATCCTCGATCCCACACAAAGCTAATGATTACCTGCGATCACCTGCTCAATATTCCCCAATGGATCACTGCAGATTTGCAAAATAGTAAAGGGGTCAGTATTCATATATACTAACCAATGTATAAGAAGCACAAGGGAAAGAAACCGGAGGGCCACCGCAGCGATTACCTCAGTACACGCAGGTTACCAGCCTCCTCTACAATTCAACCTATTGACCACGGACCACAGCTACAGGCGTCGAACTTCCATCTTGCCACAGCAAGATAGCCCAGAACATTAACGTGCACATCCCCCTGTGATGCATGGGACCCACGATCACGTGCCTCGGCGAGGAGGTGGCGCGGTGTGGCGTTGTATTGAATACGTGTTTGTTGAGTCGCCACCAACTTTTGTGGGAAGTTGGAACCGTTCGAATACTGTATGCCATGTCAAGACACAAAGTAATGACATGAACACTAAGAACTCGTTACCCTTAGCATTCTATGTCTATAATGACTCTCGTGGATGCCAATGAACACGGGTGCTCACGGAGATCTGGAGTAAGGGGTGAGGGTACGTATTAGGAAGCTCTTTTGATCGAACACCTAATCCTGCCCTCCTCGATAGCGGCCTTTACTAGTGGTTAAAGAAAGTCTTATGTTATCGATGTGTTGTTGGTTAAATGCATGCTATGCAACATCCAAGTTTTGATCGTGGCATGTGAGATAAGACTAGTCGGTTGACATGTATTTTAGGCATCCAATTATGTCGAAATAGGGTTTAGATTCTATTGCATGTGAAAGACGAGAATCATACAATGATTACAAGAGAATTAAAACTACAAAAGAATAAAGATTACAACGGATTCGAGGGATCTATGTCGGAAATATGTTTGAAAGATTTGAAGAAAAGGAAATAATTAAGAAAACTTAACCAATCAGATTAACAGCGATAATACGATTAATATTCGATTTATTTAACGAATTAAACTACCTCAAAGCGAACCAGGAAGTTCAGAGACAGAAACCAGCCCGGAATAAGTGTAGCAGGCACTGCGTCATCTGGAAGAGGCGCATGGGTTTGTGCGTTCGTTCCTGAGTTCGGTTCTGGTTGTGAAGCCAGAATCGCAATCAGTTAATGCTCGTTGGTGATTTACGATTTATTACGGATCTACAAGTCAAGTGGAAGTGATTTAATAGATTTTAACTATTTTAAACTATATCAAAGAGGGATCCAAGGTCTAGATATGAACGAGTCTAACCTTTTAAGACACGATCTCGAATTAAAGACGACAAAAACCCACTAGTATCGACTATTAGGGATCTAAGTCGAGAACTAGATAAATAAATATGAAGTAATGTTAAAAGGTAATTTATGAAAGACTAATAATAAAAAAAGGTTTAATAACGGTTTTAACATGAATCCGACATGAATCTTACATAATTTATACAATACAAAAAATAAAGTACAAGACGGGATTATTACATCCTCAGACTTACATGTTTGACGAAACGAGTCAACTAAGTTGTCTTTAAGCGATAGCTCGACTCGCGTGCCTTAAAAGTGTGCACAGAACTCTCCTTATATAGGGATAAATCCAAAGGGTTTTGGAATACGAAATCTAGAAAATATTCCGGAAACAAGAAAACAGAGTTGGGGAAGAGGCGCAGCACCTGTTGTGTTACTTCATGAGCTGTCTCCTAACATAAACAAAAGATTTCCACGTTTCTGTTTAAGATTTGCGGTAGATCTCGAATACTTTTCAAGAAAATACGGATATATTTTACCAAAAAGGATAAGTTTTGAAATATTAAAATATCTGGAATATTTTCGAGTGTTCAGACTCGGTTTGGAAAGACGGTTATAAGAAAATGAAGCGGTTTTTGACCCCGACTCCAAATAAACTCTAATGAATTTCATAACGACCGTATCGGCGAGTAGATGATAACCAAGAGGTAGACACAACTATTTGAGCTATCACTTGACGAAGAACTTATGAACTGTCACACAACAATTTGTTGTAACAAACATGCGGCCCAATCATCACTGAGTGGTTGGCGGAAGGTGTAGAAACGAGGTATCTATATAGCCCTCACTTTGACTGAGGCTTCGATAAGGCAAAAGTCAAAGTATAGCCATCAGGTCAATCAAAGATTACAACCTGACGACGCGAGGCGGTTCAAAGGGACTGAACCATGGACCTGTCATCGGGAACATTTTAAAGTCTGTCGACCATCGGGGAGGGTCGTTTAAAGTCCGTTAGACTACGTATGAAAGCTCGCCAGCCATAAGAAGAAATCATACTTGAGCATCTTCTTACTTGGACTTGTGGCACGTAGTGAGGCTCGCCAGCCGTTGAATGTCATACATAATGAGGATCGCCAGCCGTCTTGGATAGGTGAGGATCCGCCTGTGTCTGTTGTTAGGAGAACTCTCGTTGGGGAATTATATATGTCACTGTATTGGATGTACGGAAGACTCTGTCAGAATTGAACCGTTCCGTTGGGGATTCATGCTCCGTTATGGCGAACAAAACTCTTATGATAAAAAATGGGCCTACGGATTGCATGTCCGAGAAATAGGTCCTTGTTGATTTGGATAACGTCACGTGACGGTTTTGAAACCGATCGAGGCGCGGATCTTGGCGAAGAACCAAAGTATACGAAGAAGTATGTTGGATAAGAGGCGCACAAGAAATGGGCCTACAAATAACTAACTTGTAACCGATTTTTGAAAATAGGCGAAAGAATGCTGGGGAATGGCGCAGCAAGAGCTGCGAACCTTGGAAGAGGCACAACTATTGATGCGTTTCTTCCAGAGCTCTCCCCTGTCTGGGTAAAACCACGAAACAAACAGGTTTATTTCTTTTGCTCGAAACACAATAACTTATAAAAACTCTCTCAAAACTTCGACGAATCTTGCGGAAATCTTGATCAAAATACTCTATTAATCATGACTAATCAAGGTATGCATTCCAATCTCGTTTTAATCATTTGTATTGCTCGATTTTTGGCCGAAAAGTAGGGTTTTCTTCCCCAATAACTCAAAAATTAGGGATTCTTGCTCCATTTCGAATTGTATGTTAGAAATGGATATTAGAAATGAACACTAGGCGTGATTAGAATCGTAGCCATGTGTTGGACCTATTTTATATTTTTGATAATGACATGTATTTACTTGATTATGTGCTTTAATTGATATATCATATGCATGTAATTGTGTGTTTTAATCTTATCATAGCTAACAACAATTACAAGAAAGGAGATCAAAGTTATAGAAACTTAAGGCATAACTTTGAAGATTTCTGTGAGACAAAGTTATAGGAGCTTGAGGTATAACTTTGGAAGTTTATATGCAAAGTTATAGCTACCTTGGTTATAACATTGAACAAACAATCATCAAGATCTACTTCAAATAACACAAGAATCAAGATGGAGGGTCTTTGTTATCAAGATGAAGAGATGATCCGTATACTGAAGATCTTTGTGAAGATTAGATAGTATAAGTCGTCATTCGGTAACTGATTCATTAGAGTGATTTTTATGTAAGTCAAGTTATGACTCACTTATAACTTTACATACTAAGTTCAAAGTTATAACTTTAACCTATAACTTTGGATGATAAAGTTGATGCATGATTTTGGAAATAAATCTTTTAAATGTTTTCCAAAAGAGAAAGAGTATTTTTGTATTTATCAAAAGTTTTAATAGATGATGTATTTACGAGATTCTACTGGTTAGTAATACAACTTATGAGTTGTCATGCTACCTAGGCTTTCTAATATATTCTATCTCAATTTTTTGTTAACCTAATAAGCCCACCTAGTAATTGTGCCACCTACGGTTTCGTGAAACTTAGGGTTTGTGCCTCATAGGGTTGCGTGCTCATAGGCAAACACCTAGGGTTGCGTGTTGATGAGGAAATCGGCCTCTATGGCACGTTTCCTTGTTTGCATCAACCTAGGATTCTAATAATATCTTTACAACAATATTTTGAGATATTGAAGATAAATATATTTCTTAAAGAGAAATCTAGGGTTTTAGATTTTATATCTCTTATGCTTCTACTATAAATACTCCTTCCATCTCATTCATTTAACAACGACTTTACACACATTGAGAGAATTTTACAAATTGATTTTAAACAAACTTTGACCAAAATATTTATTATTTTTATTGTTTGTTTTTCCAAAAATTCGTGCATCGATTATTATCAATCGCTTGCGTGAAATACATTATTGGATAATAGGACATCGCATAATCTTACTTATTCTTTAACGAGAATCCTTGTGAGTTTTTTTGTACTTTCTTATTAACGTAAGATAGTATAGAGTATTTAGCGATACTCACCTTGAGTTATATTCATAGTTGATTATACAAGTGGGTTGATAATTTTTGTAATCCATAGAAAGGTACTAAAGATTATTAATCGAGAATAGTGGACGTAGGTTTTGATTTGTGAAACTGAACCACTTCAAAACCTCTTGTGTCTTTCTTTATGTTTGTTATTTTCGTTACTTGCTCAACACTTTGATTAGTTAGTTAGTTGATTTTAATCTATAAAATCAAGTAATTAATTACACATCATATAAATCGAAAAGTTGGGGCTAGTTTTTAATACTCAATTCACCCCCTATTTTTCGTATTCGATCAATAAACTCTACAATTGGTATCAGAGCCTCGTGCTCTTGATTGCCTTACAGCAAGGAGTCTGATCCGTTTTTATCTTTTTATTTATTAATTTTCCGCAGCATTTAATTTTATTTTAATGGATTTCAAACACTTAAAGTGTCCCGTATTCAATGGGAAGAACTATAGTTTATGGAAAAATATGATGACCCGTTACATGAATCGTAACGAGTGGGAGTGTTGGCTAATCATTAAGAATGACCCTAATAAGATTATGCTTGGATCTATTACTGGCACTTCCACCGAAAAGAAAGAAGAGGACTATGTTGAGGCGGATTATAAGAAAGCTGAGAAAAACTCAAAAGCAATAAGTTTGTTACAAAACGGCATGATTGCTACCGAGTTTGATCGATTCTCATCTAGCTCATCTGTCAAGGAAATATGGGATGGTCTAGAGTTAGTCTATGAGGGAACAACTGTTGTCAAAAAGCAATGTATTGTATTGTTAATGCGAAAATACGAATTGTTCTCTATGGAGCAAAATGAATCGCTTGATAGCATGTCCACTCGCTTCCCTAGTATCATTAATGAATTAAAAAATCTTGGAAAAACTTTTGACTGCGAGGAAATTGCTAGAAAGATCCTTAGAAGTCTGTCTAGACGATGGAAACCTAAGGTTACGGTAATTGAGGAATGTAAGGATCTATCTGACCTATCCTATCAAGAGCTACTCGAACCCTAATGGCTCAAGAGATTACTCTTGATGAGGATGAGGCAAACGATAGCAATAGTAAGAAAGTGGTTTTACAAGCTGAGTCTCGTGAAAAACAAGACTCGGATCTTGAAGGTAAAGCTAAGTTTTTTAAAGCAACCTCATTGGCTCCTCAAATCTCAGGCAAAAAAATTGACAATTCAACATCTCAAATGTGTGTTCCTCTTTTTCAGGCCTTTTATTTTCCAATTTCTCACCTCAGAATTTGTACACCATTTTTTTATGTTAAACTAGTTTTAAACCCGTACAAATTTGCACGGGATTAAATATTTAACACAAAATTGTACAGAGTAAATAATTATTATGTAAAATATTAATCACTATCATCGAGTGTAAGTCAAGTAAATTACATAATTTACAAATATTTTTACAAAATTGAGAGACCTGAAATTTGTCACCATTAATATAGTAAAATAAAACAATGCTATTTATTGTAATTAATAATAAATAAATTAAGCGGGATGACAGAATATTTTTTTTATTTATTATGTTAGTGATCAATAAATCACATAGAATAATATAATTTTCACCGTACAGAGTATTCGTTAGCATATATAGTAATCTATGACTAATTAATTATCCCTTTTATAATTCAAAATTAAAACTTTTTAATTATATAATTAGCAATTTTCACACTTGTAACTTTTAATATACCGTGTTACGTAAAGGCTTATTGTGAGACCTCACATGTGACACCCTCAAATTTGCGGAAAGAAAAAAAATTATTTAAAGACATAAAAGAAATATGATAATACATAACGAAGGTGTCATAAAATAAAAAGGTCATTACAAAACGGAAATAATATTCTACAAACGAAATATACAAGACGGGAGACATATCTCCCGTATAAATACGGAATGAAAAGAGTGTATAATAATATACAAACTATGAACCGAATATAGGTCCAAGGTAAATACTTCGCTCGCTAGCTCGTCCATGTACCCCAAATATGCAACACCACCTGTTCGACCGCATTAAATATAAACACGGAAGCCACAGTCAGTGGGGAGTAACTCCGAGTTCTCCCAGCCACGAAATGTCGAGTTTAATTAAACATGAATAACATAAAAGCAATGTATATGGAAAATACAAAACTTAACATATATGATATGCTTTTCATGTTATGAAACAATTAACTAACATATAACCTAGCATATGAAAGCTATCATGTGAATCCGATAATAAAATATAACAAGAGGTAGGGAAGCTGGTATGCTAGCTCAGAGGTTCCTTAACATGGCCTGATACACTCAAACCCTAATCAACACGTAATCATGTGAATCAGTTAACAATCGGTAATCCAAACTCTATCAATCCTAGCCGGCTTGCATCTCACCTTCTAGAACTCATAAATCATACAAACATGAAAGACCAATACTTCTACAAACAGGCATAAGTTCTTAGAACCGTCAATAGAAGACTTCTGTAACTCGAGGCTATACCACAAGGTAGGAAAACATCCTAGTCCTAGACTGATCAGACCTAGCAACACCAGCTATTCCATTCCCCGTCTCATGACATAACCGTACACAAGAAACTCTACTAGGCGACCCCCTAAGCAGAGATGGCTAGTACTTAAGCTGGCTCCCTTCCCAAAGCGGAACTCTTAGGATGCCATGCCCCGACTTGGAGATAAGCCCCCCAGGGCGTGACACAAAAGATACAAACAAGTGAAATATACTCGTTAAAGATAGTAAGGCCTATCAATGTCATGGTCCAAGATACTCATTTAGAATTAGAATGGTCAAGACGCCATATAATCATAATTCTCTATGGGTACTTAGTCAACACGACACCAACCATATAATCAAACAGTCACGGGAAAAAAAACATCCTATCATGTGACTAATTGCATATAAATCATAATCAAATATCATATCGCCTCATATCTACTAAGGCTAATTCATTAATTAAATACAACCTTACTTGAAGACAAATCCCCGACCCGAGTCCCGCGACGGGTCATCAGTCAAAACGGGGCTGACTAGATCTTAGTTTGACCAAACCCGTTTGGTCAAACCGGCGAGAAACAGAGTCTTTTCCACATAGACTTGAACATAAAATCAACATATTCATTACATGTTATTTATTAAAAACTTCTAACATGTGAATTATTAAATCTTACGTAACCCCCCGCTTGACTTAAAGGATATCAAAATAAACTACGATATCGTATTATAATTTCTAACATGTGAGAAATAATAATTTTATGAAAAATACTTTTAATTAAATAATTTACTTATTAAAAATTTCCCACTTGTTAAATATTACAAAACACGATAAAATGACAATAACTCAAAAACCGTCACAAGTCCCAAAGTGGGACCCACGGGCTGATTTGGGCCGGACCAAACATGGGCCTGGACTGGCCCACGGGCTGTTTGGGCTGTTTTGGGTCTTTTATCGACTTTACTAAAAACCGTTTCCTAATATTTCCCGCATGCTTAACATATTTAAAACCCGTCAAAACAACAACAAAACAATCAAACATCGACACAACCCAAAGACCAAAACCCGGACCCACTATGGACCAACCCAGACCGGTCTGGACCGGGCCTGAACCGGCCTGAACCGGCTGGTTTGGGTCCGGTTTCCAGCCACCCATTCCGGCCACCACCTAAACAACAACCCCAATTTATTTCAACATGATTTTTAATTAAAAACAACCATTTTAACAATCATCCATACAAAATCATGATTTTAATTAAATCATTCAAATATGTCAAAAACAATAATCATGCTAATTATTCATACAACATAATAAAAATAACTACTTATCATGTTACTAGCTAAAATCATAAATCAACCACATAAACCAAAATCATAAGAACAAAAGATGAACCAAAAACAAAAGAACAAAGGCTATGTAACATATATTCGTCGAGTAACTCGGAATCGTTACCTAGCTAGCAAAATCAAGTAGCACCAAAATAAGAAGTAAAGAAACCCGTCTACTAATCTTCACCCAAAATATAAGAGTCACCAAACTCGTCTTCAAAATCTTCCCCTATAAGAAATGACAAGAAAAACATTATTAGAATTTAAACTTGATTTTCCATAATTAAAATGTTGAAAACGATTTTGACGGAATTGAAATTAAACCGTACTTGAAGATGGAGAGCGAAGAGGAGATTCTAGAAATATAAGTTAGGACGGATTTAATTAAGAAATGAAGGTTTTATGATGATGTTGCTCAAGAACGACGAAGAACGGATGAAGAACGCTCAAGAACGATGAAGAACGATTAAAGAAAGTGTTAATTTGATCTTAATTTGATTTATTGTAAAATGAAAAGTTGTTAGTGAGTAAGTGTGAGAGGAGCCGTGTACATATAGAAGAAATATGGAGTCGTTTTTTTGAAATTATTGTTACGGAATTGACTCGGGTTTAATAATTATATTACGGTAATTAATTAGATATTATTCGGTTTTATAATAGTTTAATGAAATATCTAGATATTAATTAGATATTATGTGATTGTAAACAAAAGAAAAGAAAATATCTAGCTTAAGAGAGGAGAAAGAGACGTGAGAAACAAAGAGAAATCGGGTCTGTTTTTAAGCGATTGCGGAATTTAAGTTGACAGACCGATAAAGTTACAAATATCTTAGATATTTTTATTAGTTTAATCATATTAATTAAAAGATCTAATATGAGTGGAAAAAAGTGACATGGGGCGTATGACTCATGTCAAAGTCGGTTTCGGGACTTAAGTTGACCCGGGAATAGTTAAATGACGTTTGGGTTAAAACCGTAAAAGTTATTCTTTAAATTCCGAATAAATTCAAAATAATTATATTAAATTTCATAAATCCAAATAAATCTTAATAAAAATAAATTAAAAATTTATTTTTTTAAATAAAATTTCGGTCTTCAAAATTACAAGGCGAGTCGGGAAAAGTCAACGAAAGTCAAAGTTGACTAAAAGTCGAGAAAAGTCAAAAATGACTTAAAAGTCAAGAAAAGTTTATGACGACTTAAAAGTCAAGAAAAGTCAATGACGACTTTAAAAAGTCAAGAAAAGTCAAAGACGACTTAAAAGTCAAGAAAAGTCAAAGATGACTAAAAACGGGATTTTCATGAAATCTCTCAGAAATTCCAAATACGAACGCGGAATTTCAAAATACGACTCGAAACAATAAATTCTATTTTAAAAACTTAAGTCTGCTGAAAAGCGTTAGTAAATATTTTTACTAGAAAATTTGGGTACTTTTCGGGTTGTTACATAAGTGATTAACGAGCTAATATTGCTATTATATTTGTTTTGCGTGCTTTGTCTCGTTTTATAGGAAATGAAGCGGTTTTGCTATATTTTCTTACTTTATGGAGCAAAGGCACTAGAATACGAGTTTATGAGGAACCGATGATAGTAATTTCACGACTTGACTACGATTCCGCTACATCCTTCCTCAAGTGGATTCATCTTGGACTTTGACTTTGTTTCTCAAAGGAAAACATCAACCCAAGTCAAAGGAAAATTAGCCCAAGCCCAATTATGTGTTACATTGACCAAGACCAAGGCATAGGATTCCGTGCCCAAAGACGAAATTGGAAGAGGCGGAAAAATCCATCAGGGTTACATACCCGATCGGATTACCACATACCCGATCGGGTATGTTTGCTGATGAACGTCTCTTGGCTCTTCTTCTATCAAGCTTTAATGGGGTGTTTTAAGGCTTTGTCTAAGGTATGAATTTGGACGAAATGCAGCAGCCAAGCAGCCCTATAAAAGCCAAGGATCATCACACAATTACAACAACAATTTACAATACAATAAACTTAGAAAAGAATAACACATTTCATAGTTTACATCTTTCTTTCATATAAGTTTTAGTTTATAGTTTATGCAATCTTAGACTATTTTTACAGCAATTTCCTAGTACTTCTCTAGTTTTCCTACAAGCATTTGTCGTTATATTGAGTTGGATATTTGTTCTTTGCTTTCTTTCTTACATAATCGTACTCCAATCTCGGTAATTTTCTATCCTTTACTTATGCAATTTCCGACATCATGAACTATAATCTCATTAGTCTTGTTCTTATATTATTGTTGTTAGGAAACCCATATAAAAGTAATCTAGTTGAAACCAAAACATCGTTTAATATATCATATTGTATTTTGCCTAATCACATAATCATGAAATTCATCATTAGAATCATTACTAGCATAATCACCTTAATCATTATAGCACTTTTAATTCATAGTTTAATTTCCTACATTTTTTTCCTCTTAATTTATTTAATCATTTAGAATCAATATAGTAATGTAAGATTATCGTTGTGTAAATACAATAAATAAAATTGAAATATTGAAATGATTTGCTAGTTATAATGAATTAAAAGAAGAATCGATACCAATAGAACCATCTAGTTTGTTTCTTCCTTTGGTCGTGTCAAATTCTATAACTTTGTTTAGTGGCCATAAGCAATTGTTTGTATTAGTCAATTTCCGTCTTAGAAACGAGAGTTGGGATGGGGATTAGGACTGCCAATAGGGGTTTAGTGACCTAACCAGGCTGAAAGGACGTTAGGATCCATTAAAAAGTCGGTACGAATCCGAGAGGAATATACCGCAACAAGGCTTAGACAATCGTAGTAATTCTAATGTTGGTATCAATAAAGCTTTTAAATCATTTGACATGAATTTCTATTTCTCTATATCAATTTGATTAGATAGTTTATTTTATCGTTTTAGTTAGTTTATTTTACCGTCATTTTATTTCCGTCCTTAGATAGTTTATTGTTGTTTAGTTAGTTTAGTAGTTTTCTTTTATTGTAGTTAGGTAGTTTTTCCATATTGTCATTTTAATTATCGTTCTTAGTTAGATTTAATTATTGTCATTTTCCTTTCCGTCAATTAGATTAGATTTATTTTATTGCAATTTCCATACTTGTCATTTAAATATCGTCATTATATACTTGTCATTTTATTTCATGTTAGTAGTTTAGACAATCACCCCAAATGATTTGAACTTAAATGAAAATCACCCCATAGCAATTCATAGTTAACACGTACTCCCTGAGGATCGATCCCTACTTCCCTAATTACATTCTTTATGTTGTTAGCCTAAGTGTGGGTAATTATTTTTGTATCGGGACTGCGACATAACCCGGTCAGTTGTATGATGGCTATTTTTTCTGATTATATCGAGTCTATTATGGAGGTCTTTATGGATGACTTCAGTGTTTATGGGACCGATTTTGATAGCTGTTTAGCTAATCTGACTAAAGTCTTACAACGTTGTGAGAAAAGTAATCTTGTGTTAAACTGGGAAAAGTGCCACTTCATGGTAACTAAAGGGGTGGTACTTGGTCATTTGGTGTCTTGACGAGGCTTCCAAGTGGATAAGGCTAAAGTGGAAGTGGTTGAGCAATTACCGTGCCCGGTGAATGTTAAAAGTGTTAGAAGTTTCCTTGGTCATGCGGGGTTCTATCGCCGTTTTATTAAGGATTTTTCAAAGATTGCTCAAGCATTGACTAAGCTTTTCCATAAGGATGCCCCGTTTGTGTTTACTGATGATTGTGTTAAGTCTTTTGACAGGATTAAACAAGCTCTAATCTCAGCTCCTATTATCCAGTCTCCTGATTGGACATTGCCATTTGAGATAATGTGTGATGCAAGTGACTATGCATTTGGGGCTGTTTTGGGGCAAAGGAAGGATAAGGTGCTACATGCAATCTATTATGCTAGTAAGACTTTGGATGATGCGCAAGTTAACTAAGCTACCACTGAAAAGGAGTTACTTGCGATTGTCTTTGTTTTAGATAACTTTAGAGCCTATCTTGTGGGTTCTAAGGTGATCGTCTACACTGACCATGCAGCACTTACTTGTTGGCTAAGAAGGAAGCCAAACCTCGGCTTATTCGTTGGATCTTGTTGTTACAAGAATTTGATTTGGAGATCCGGGATAAGTCAGGTGCAGAGAATGTGGTTGCTGACCATTTGTCTCGTTTAAGGTTTGAAGGGGGAGATTCAATCCCCATTGATGATTCGACTAATGATCATCTCCTTGCCATTACCATGGAGACTCCGTGGTTTGCCGATTGTGCCAACTTTTTGGTTGGGGGAATTATGCCTCTGGGTCAATCTTATCAGCAAACGAAGAGGTTTCAACACAATGTCAAGAGATATTTTTGGGATGATCCTTATCTATTCCGGGAATGTGCCGACGGCATTTATCGACGATGTATTCCAGAGGGTGCCATCCTTTCTCATTGTCATTCTTCTTCATATGGCGGTCATCATGGTCCCTCAAGGACATTTGCTAAGGTTATGCAGTCGGGTTTTTATTGGCCGACTATTCTCAAGGATGCTACTACATTTTTCCGTTCTTGTGACGCGTGTCAAAGGACGGGTAATATTTCGCACGAAAATGAGATGCCTCAAACAGGTATTTTGGAAGTTGAGATATTCGATGTTTGAGGTATTGACTACCAAGGGCCATTCCCATCTTCCTATGGTAACTAATATATTCTAGTAGCAGTAAACTATGTCTCCAAATGGGTGGAAGCCATTGCCACTCCCACTTGCGATGCCAAAGCAGTTGTTAAACTGTTTCAGAAGATCATATTCCCACAATTTGGGGTTCCTCGTGCTCTCATTAGCGATGGAGGAAAGCATTTCAATGAACGTCATCTTAACACTTTACTGAAGAAATATGGTGTTACACATCATCGGGGGTTAAGTTATCATCCGCAGACAAGTGTTCAGGTAGAGGTTTCTAATAGGGAGATTAAGTCTATCCTTGAGAAAGTTGTGAGTAAATCCAGGAAGGATTGGAGTCGTAAGCTCGATGACACTTTATGGGCTTACATAACTGCTTTTAAGACTCCAATCGGTGCTTCTCCATACCGGTTAGTCTATGGCAAGGCGTGCCATCTACCGGTTGAACTTGAGTATAAGGCTATGTGGGCCATTAAAGAGCTTAATATGGCTCCCTCACTGGCGGGTGAGAAACGACTTATGCAATTGAACGAACTTGATGAGTTTCGATTGCATGCCTATGATAATGCTCTGGTTTACAAAGAGAAGACAAAGAAGTGGCATGACAAGCATATCCTGCAGCGGGACTTTAAAATTGGTGATAAAGTATTATTATTTAACTCCCGTTTACGTTTGTTTCCAGGTAAACTCAAGGCCAGATGGTCGGGATCGTTCATAGTTACCGAGGTGAACAAGTTTGGGTCGGTTACGCTAAAAACCGAAAAGGGTGAAATTTTCAAAGTCAATGGTCAACGCTTGAAGACCTATTACGATGGAGCATTTATAGGAGTGATAGAGGCCGTCGACCTTTTCACTCTTGATAAATCACCATGACTTTGAGGTAACATGGTCGTGCGGGACCGATATAAACCAGCACTATCCGGGAGGCAACCCGGTATTTACTTGTACTTCATTTGTAAATTTTATTTCGATTAGCTTAGTTATTAATGTTATAGTTTTATTTAGATTTAGTTTGGATAGTTAATATAGGTCTACTTTATTGAGTTAGGTGAGGGAGCGATCTAACAATCTTATTGAGTGCTTGCAGGTAATAAAATTAAAAGTCGCTTTAAGAACGAACCGAAAGAAAGAACAAAAAGAAAACGAGAAAAATTTGGAATTTTGAGGGTTGCTCGATCGAGCAGCAAGACTTGCTCGATCGAGTTAGACATAAGCCACAAAAATCACAGAATCGAGCAAAGTTCAACTTCTGGAAATTTTGGGTTGCTTGATCGAGCAGCCTGACTTGCTCGATCGAGTCGGCCGGTCCAGACCGGTCCCGCGCATCTAATATCAGGTTTTCCCCAATTTTTTCTCATTCTTCTTCAATATTTCTGCTACTCCTCTCTCTATCACCATTATTCTCTCAATTCACTCATCCAAACTCTTCAAATCATCAATTAATCATCATACTAGCATCAACAATCATCATTCTACTTATTTTAAGTGCAATTTGTGAAGAAATTGGTCTTTTTGCTCCCTTATTTTGCCCAAAGCGTGAATCTAGGGTTTGCTTCTTTTTTCGTCAATTTTGTGCTTCTAATTCATTGTTTGTTGCTTCCTTGCTTAATTCTTAAGTAATTAATCACTCTTGCATTACTAATTGCTCCGTCTTACTTGCGTTTTAGACTCAAAATTTGATTTTTTCGAATTAGGGTTTGATAATCCGTCTTTTTGAGCATATTGTGTTGTTTGTGTGCCTTATTTACTTCCATTCATATTGTCTAGACAAGTAAGAACTAGCAAGCGACGTAGAGAACCCCGTCTCGTTTGACAACCCCAAATAGAAGCAATTCCTAGTAATCCCACTTACCCTTGGATCGTTTTTAGCACACAAGACCAACACGATCACTTCGCTACGCTTATGGGTCGTCCTATGGACCCTACCCGTTGTGTGTGCCCCACTGTTCTCGCTGCCCTCAGTTTTGGTAATGCTATATTTGATATGTTTGACCGAATCGGGTTTGGTGGGTTATATTCCCTCAATGAACTTTCGTACTGACCACTGACACTTGAATTTTTTAGTTCCTATGATTGGGACGAGGCAAATAAACGTGTGTCTTTTCGGTTGCTCAATAGGAATTTTGTGTTGTCCTATGCTGAATTAGCTAATCATTTGGGTCTTTCTCTTGGTAATGGTGATGCTTTTGCTGCTATTCCTTCCGGCTTTCAAGCCGTTGATTATTTTACTCTCTTTACCGGTCTTTCTGATGCGCGTGTCAATGCCATGGCTGTCAATGATGTGCAACATCCTTGTTTAAGGTTGTTTTTGCGTTTTTTAGCCTTATTTTATTTGCTAGGAAGGACCTCAGTAAATTAAATTCTCATGAGGTTTTATTACTTGCATCTACCCTCAACTCCCAACATGAGAATGAGTTTTATTTCCACCCGGTCGGTTTGGTGTGTTACGCTTTCTGGAGAGTCAATTCCCCTACCCAACATTATTTGGATTGTGGTGCCTTGGTCACTAGGTTGGCTAGGCGAATTGCTGGGTTTGGGGGAGACCGTCGATACACACCAATGACCCCAATTCATGCCCCTAGGGTCGACGAGGAGTACTTGCGCCACACACTTTGCTGGATTGTTGCGTTAGGCAACGCTCGATTTCAATGGTGAGTACGAGGGTCCCAGTGGATAGCTCTTCCTGACACCGACAACCGTCTACCTTCTACGGAGCGGTTGCCTACTCATGATCCTGAGACTGGACCTACCCTTCCCCCTCGCTCTTATGTGGTTCCACCTGAGCTTGTTTTTGCCTTGACCGAGACCCGTCGACCTCGTCGGCGGATCGCTCCTTCTATTTCTACTCAGGCCACCACCACCTCGACTCCCCACTTTACACCCACCCCGACTCTTCACTTTACACCCACCCCAACCCAGACTAGGCTAACAACAAATTAATGTAATTAGGGAAGTAAGGGGTCGATCTCGGGGAGACGGGAGATACTTGTGAATAGTTATGGTTAGAGTTCTATCTTGTACGATTGACAAATGTTTGTCACTAATTACTAAATGCTATGATAACAATACAATAAAGAAAAGGATCTAGGGAAGCAGGTTCACACATGTAGATTAACATATTGATGAAATTGGATTTAGAATATGCAAATAATTCATTGTGAGTTCGCAAGAATGATGTGTTCATTACAATCATAGATCAGATGGTCTAGCAGGCTTTTAGGCAATTTACTAGGTCTTAATCCACCATGTCATGCTTTGTCTATTCAATTCGCGTATCTCTACCTTGGAAAAGAATTCCATTCTAGTCAATGATTTTGGCCAAAAATCGTTAACCATCATTACAATCCAAACATGCATAGACACAATGTTTTAAAGGCACAATTTCTTTATCCAATTATCATCTTTTAATCAATCTAACATGGCTACCCTACACCCTAGAAAAACGACTACTTATGCATGATTAACAATGAAAGGGAAAATAAGATTATAAAACTAAGAATGGTGAACATGATAAAGGAAATACTAAAAGAAAATGAAACTATATTGTAAACACGAGAATAAAGATTACCGGAAGGATGAGCAAAGATTGAAATGGAATAAGAACTTGAATAGGAAATGCAAACCCGGAAACTTGAATTCCAATTACAAGTAGAACAATTACAATTAAAGGAAACTTAGAACTAAACTAAACTAGACTAGAGAAAACTAAAACTAAACTAAAACTAAGAAAGATGAGAGAAAGAAGAAAACTAAACTAAAGAGAGAAGTATTTGTTTTGTACATATTATTTGTGTGTAATGCTAGGCTATTTATAGGGTTGAGAGGCTGCTCAAATGTGTCCGGATTCATGCCCATTAAACAAGCCATTAAGCCTTTCATTAAAGAGAAGTAGATGAAGAGAAGATGCGTAGAATACAATAAACCCGATCGGATTTGTGGATCCCCGATCGGGGATGTTGTCTGTTCAGAACTTTGACTTTCGTTTGATCTTCCCTTGGTACGTGACTTGATCTACCTTGACTCCATTGACTTTAGATTCAAACGGGGACGTAACTAACACCTCTTGGGCCTCATTTCCTACCCTATTTGTGCCTGATCATGTCCCCAAGGGTTAAGGGTCGGAGCATGAGGTTTGAGACGACTTTCCTCGACGAATAGCAAAACCGTCGCAACTTGTGCATATGAGCTCGGAATGACTTGAAACTTGTTCCCTTTGACTCAGAACCTCTATATCTTTATAGCATGCCATCTTAACCTCACGTAATCGTCCTTATTAGCTTCTCCTTGCTCATATTTCCTTCAAATGACGGGATTTGAAGTAGAAACGACTCAATTCCTACAAATGACATTAAAGCACGAGAAATACTGCAAAGGAGAGATTAGCTCATAAAATCACTCTTTAAAGTGGATAAACCATATCAAATCGAGCTAAAATGAGGGGATAAAATCATACAAATATTCACTTATCACTACAACATGATTATTACCTAAAGACCTAGACTTAAGCTACTTTCTTGTTAAGAACAAAAAGTAAAAGGCACCCATAATTTCCCTATGCTTGGCCGGATTCAAGCATGCATAAGAGGACTTGTTTCTCTTATTTTTACTACTTGATCTCATTTTCATTTCTAGTATGCTTATCTCTCCTCTTATCTTTCTCACACTAAAAACAACTTAAGAAGTTCATCTTAGAGTTCATATTTTCTAATAACATTACTAGTGTAGTAATAAGAGGTTATTAGAATTATTTAAGGGTGACTACTATATTATACTAGTGTAGTATTTTATATAGTGATTAAGGGTAGTCTTGGGTGCCACTTAGAGGAGTGTTCTTATACTAAGAACTTGGAGATCATCCTCATATTCATACATCAAGAACAATATTTGAAAGGAGTTCAAATATTGTGCCCATATTTTCATAATCAATGTAAGGAAATTGTTTATTCTTATTCTTTTGTTATGCATGCATAAGGTCTTAATAGTTTAAGAGTAAAATATTCATAAAATGATATTAATTAGAAATGTCTAATATCGAGTTTGAGAAACTTACACATATAATCCTTGAAAGCATGGATGTGGTTCAAAAGGTTCTCATGCCCTTTGAATTTAGGGATGTCAGTCATGTTGAAATTGGTTGGCAGTTGGGCATTTACTGCTTCATATTTGCGACTGTTTTCCATATAGATGTCATCTACATTGATATACATTAGTTGTTCCTCCAAGTATTGGAGTCGCTCTTCCGCTCCAGTAAGAACTGGTGGGGTATCAACTTCTGGTTGTCCCATGATAAGAGGAATGTTATCGTGCACTCTAGGGTTAGGAATGTCTGCGGGAGGCAGCCTAGTTTCTACAGCAACGATTCGACCCTCAATGGCATTGAGGCGAGCATAGGCTTGGTCTTAACTCGTTTGGAGACGAAGTATTGCAGCTAGGATTTGATCATAACCATTTGGCTCAGGTTGATGAACACTTGCTTGACTGGCTCCAGGCATCTTGGAAATTGGTAAGAGACCGACGACGAATCAAAACGCGATTGACCAATCTAGCACACTTACTCGAAAAGACTCGATTTGTGAAGTGGCAGTGTGCCACGGTGTCTAAGTGAGTTTTGAAAATGACTGGTTTGGAAATGTTTGTCCTAGACAACCGTAGTGTGGTTGTACGAGTGTTTGCAGCTAGGATTTGATCATAACCATTTGGCTCAGGTTGATGAACACTTGCTTGACTGGCTCCAGGCATCTTGGAAATTGGTAAGAGACCGACGACGAATCAAAACGCGATTGACCAATCTAGCACACTTACTCGAAAAGACTCGATTTGTGAAGTGGCAGTGTGCCACGGTGTCTAAGTGAGTTTTGAAAATGACTGGTTTGGAAATGTTTGTCCTAGACAACCGTAGTGTGGTTGTACGAGTGTTGACTCGAAGTGGAAAAAATGATTTTGACTAGACACTCGGACAGAGTTTCGACTCATTTTGCGCTACTTTAGGCCACCTTTGAAAACGCTTTATAGTTTTAAAAAGGATTTTGATTTTGAAAATTTTATCATGGTTTATTTACAAAGATGGTGATCACGTCAGGGTTATACACATTTAAACAGAAAGAATAACGGCATGCTGAGTGCATGTAAAATGGGTGGCTTAAAGGGTGGGTTGCCATACCAAGCAATCAAACCCAAGGTCTATGGAGAGGTCCGCGCCAAACATGAGTAAGGCCGGTTCCTAGTCCATTGGCCCGAGTAGTGAAAGCCCGCAGTGGTAACATGAGTACACACCGCGGTATGGTTGACGCCAATCGCTATCCATCCTTAGGCCCAGATAAGAATTTGTGCCGTCCAGACAGGACGATTGGTCGAAAGGGTTGGGTTGGGCCTAGGAAGGTCGAATAAAACGACCTAGGAAGGTCGAGTAATGAGAATCGACAACTGTCTCATACATACTATTCCCTAACCTTGTTCAAGTTCCATCCTGGGTAACACGTAAGTGTATTATCCCCGGCGGAGTTGCCAAACTTTGATGCACGGGTTTCGCAATCCTTTCCAAACTGTGGTGCACGGAATACCACGGCTGGAGAAACGAGGGATAAGCGTGAAAACACGCATTTGTGGAGTCGTCACCAACTTTTCTGGGAAGTTGGAATCGTTCGAATACTTTATGTCATGTCAAGACACAAAGGAATGACATGAACACTAAGAACTCGTTACCCTTAGCATTCTATGTCTATAATGACACTCGCGAACGCCAATGAACACAGATGTTCACATAGATCTTGAGTAAGGGGTGAGGGTACGTAGTAGGAAGTTCTTTTGATCGAACACCTAATCCCACCCTCTTTGATAGCGGCCTCTACTAATGATTAGGGAAACTCTTCTATTATCAATGTGTTGTCGGTTATATGTATGCAATGAAACATCCACGTTTTAATCCTAACATGTGAGCTTAGACTATGTCGGTTGACATGTAATTTAGCAATCAATTGGATCGAAGTAGGATTTAAGATTCAATTGCATGTGAGAACACAATTAATTAAATCATACAATGATTATGAAATAAATTACAAAAGAACAAAGATTACAATGGGTTTCATGATCTATGTCAGAAATATGTTTAAAAGATTAATTGAAACAACGAAAAGAATTAATAAAACTAAAACGAATCAGTTTAGTAGCGATACGAATAATAGTTGATTTATTACCTAATTAAACTACGTCAGAGCTAACCAGGAAGTTCAGAGACAGAAACCAGCCCGAAACAGGCGCATCAGGTCATGCGGCCTCTGGAAGAGGCGCATCAGACCTTGCGTCTGTTCCTGAGATGGGTTCTGGCTGTGAAGCCAGAATCGCGAACAGCTAGTGTTCGTTGGTGATTTACGGTTTATTAATGATCTACAAGTCGAATTTAAGTGATTTAAGTCATATTAGTTACACTAATTATATCAAAGACGAATCTAGAGATTTGATATGAACAAATCTAACCTCTAAAGACAAAATTTGATAGATGACAAAAACCCACTAATATCGATTATTAGGGATATAAGTCAAGAACTAAATAATATGTAATAAAAGAAATAATTAAATAATGAAAGACGATTTATAAGAAATAATAAAAACTAATAATGGTTTTGAAAAGGCTTGAGCATAAATTCGGCATGTATCTGACATTAGATGAAATACAATACAATAAAAAGACGGGATTAAAACACCCTCGGACTTACATGTTGACGAAACGAGATATGAACTAAAGTTAACGTTTTAGCGACAGCTCGACTCGAATATAAAGAAAGTGCCCTCGTAAGAGGAATGATCGATTAGTTAAGATTGATTATTGTTGAGTTGGTCAAATTGGTAGGTCAATGCAATAACGTGACAGGTACCCAAAAGGATCTGAGCTTACGTGGTCGATTGATCAAGCACGTAGTTGTCAAAATGCTTAGAGCAAGGTCTACAATGCAAAGAGAGAGAAGAAGGGGCGGAACATTTGCGTGCCTTGAAAGTGTGCACGAACCTCTCCTTATATAGGGAGAAATCCGAAGAGTTTTGGAATAACTCGAACACGGAAATAAATCTAGAAAATATTTTGGAAACAGGAAAACAAAGTTGGGGAAGAGGCGCAGCAGGCACTGTGACTCTTGGAAGAGGCGCAAATCCTGCTGCATCATTTCTCGAGCAGTTTCCTACTTTGAAAGAAAGATTTCCGCGTTTCTTTATGGGAATTGCGGTAAATTTTAATTACTCTCTAAATTAAATATGAATATATTATACCAAGAAAGATAAGTTTTGAAAAATTAAAATATTCAGAATATTCTCGAGCGTTCAGACACGGTTTTAAAAGACGGTTAATAGAAAATGAAGCGGTTTTTCACCCGGACTCCAAAATGACTCTAATGACTGCCAAAACGACCGTATCGACACGTGGATGACGACCAAGGGGTAGACACAAGTGTTCGAGCTATCACTTGATGATAAACTTATGGATTGTCACAAAACGTTCTGCATACCAAACATGCGGCTCAATCATCACTGGGTGGTTGGCGGAAGGTGTAGATTCGAGGTATCTACAGTACCACAAAATCCATGGATATAGACTCCTATTTCCACTCTGGAACCTCAAGAGACTGAATCTTACCCTGCGGTCTTCGCTGCTCCCCTTTAACTCGTTGACATGTCAAACATCTCGTCACAAAATTAACATCATCTTTCTTCATTCCCGGCCACCAGAACGTCTTCTTTAGGTCTTTATACAACTTATCCCCACCTGGATGAACCGAATAGGAAGTAAAATGAGCCTCAGTCATAATCACCTTCCTCAACTCAGGATCATTTGACACACACCATCTACCATTAAATCTAACACTCCCGTTTGCATGAATCTAGAATCTAGAAGTAGTACCTTCCTCTACTTCTTTTTTCCATAGCTGAATCTTAGGATCTCCCATTTTCTTGCTCATCATACAATTCCGGCTCAATCATCAAATTGCTAATAGATTCCCATTTCGAATCACATGAATCCCCATCTTCGCTACTTCATCCCTCAAACGCATCAAGGACATTGCAGTGCACAAAGAATGTACACTCTTTCGGCTCAAAGCATCAGCAACCACATTCGCTTTCCCCTCATGGTAGAAACTCTCCCTGTCATAATCCCCAATTAGCTCCATCCACCGTCACTGCCTCATGTTCAACTCCTTCTGGGTATAGATGTACTTCAAACTCTTGTGGTCTGAAAACACCTTAAAGGTAGCCCCGTACAAATAATGCCTCCAACCTTTTAATGCAAACACCACAGCACCCAACTCTAGGTCATGAGTAAGGTAGTTCTCCTCATAAGTCTTCAAATGCCTCGAAGCATAAGCTATCACCTTCTCATCTTGCATCAACACACAACCCAATCCACACTTAAACGCATCCATATACACTTCAAAGTTATCACTCCCATCAGGTAGAGCTAAGACAAGAGTTGTGGTCAAACGCTCCTTTAAGGTTTGGAACGCCGTCTCACAGTTTTCATCCCAGCGAAACTTGTTCTCCTTCTTCATCAACGTCGTCATAGGCCTAACAATCCTCGAAACGTCCTTCACGAACCTCCTATAATATCCAGCTAAGCCTAAGAAACTTCTCATATCAGCTACATTCTTTGGTGCCTCTCAGTTAGACACCGCCTCTATCTTACTTGGATCAACCCCCACTCTTCCTTTAATATAATGTGACTCAAAAATGTCACCTTCTCTAACCAAAACTAACAATTAGACAACTTAGCTTACAACTGGTTGTCCCTCAAAATCTGCAACACTAACCTCTGGTGCTCTGCATGCTCCACTTTAGTCTTAGAATAGACCAAGATGTCGTCAATGAACACCAACGCGAACGTATCCAGATATGGACTGAAGATCTGGTTCATAAGATCCATGAATACCGTTGGTGCATTAGTCAACCCAAACAGTATCACCACATACTCACAATGCCCATACCTCAAACGAAACGCCATCTTCGGAATGTCACTATCCTTTATCCTTAGTTGATGATAACCCGACCTCAAATCAATCTTCGAAAATTCCCCAGCTCCACTCAACTGATCGAACAAATCATCAATCATAGGTAATGGATACCTATTCTTCACCGTCACATGGTTCAATTCATGTTAATAAATGCATAACCGTAAATTACCATCCTTTTTCTTCACAAACAAAGCCACCGCACCCCACGGCGAAACACAAGGTCTAATATACCCATTGTCTAACAACTCGGTCAACTACTTCTACAAATCCTCAAGCTCTTTCGGTCCCGTACCCGGCTTCAACTCCAAGCTGAAATCAATATCCTTCTTTGGCGGTAATCCCGGTATTTCATCCGGAAAGACATCCACAAACTCAATCACCACCTCAATCTGATATGTTGTTGGCTCTTCAACTCGGGTATCTCTCACATGACAAAGAATCATCGGGTAGCCCTTCCTCAGGTACGACTTCAAGGTAATGGCCGCAATCAGCTTCACCTTACACTTCACAACAAACCCCCGGTACGACACTCTAACCCCTTTAGGACCCCTTAAAGATACTTTCTTTTGATGGCAATCTATATTTTCCTTATACTTCCCCAACCAATCCATTCCGACAATCACTTCAAACCCATCTAAAGGAAATTCGAACAAATTAACAGAAAAGTCTACCTCACCTACAATCATGGATACACCCTTAAACAATTTATTACAAGACACCGACTCTCTAGAAGGTATAAACATCTCATCCCTTACAAACTCGTTATCCTCAAGCACCAATAACATAGCATGACTCTTAGAAACAAAATAATGGGTTGCCTCCGAATCGAATAGAATGAAGACGGAACATGATTAATAGGCAAAGTACCGGTAACTACTTGCGCATCCTCCTACGTTGTTTGCTTATCCATCATGAACAGTTTGCCATTGTTCTTCTGACCTCCTCCATGCACTGTGCTAGCATATGCCATAGTCTTTGATGCTGAACTATGGTTCCCATTGTTGTTCTGCCGCTGGTAATTCCCTCCATTGCGGTTATAGCCACTGCTACTCACACTCTTATTCCCTTGCAGGTTTCATGACCCCGCAGGTCGATTACTTGCCATGCTCTGAGAATAACTCCGCTCGAACAAAGTTTGATACCCTCCGCCCTCACTCAAAGATGGATAGTAAAACCTTTTATGGCCAAGGCCACCACAACTATGACATCTCACCCCCCAAGTCTCACTAGCAGCACGCCCCACGCTCCCTCCAGATAGATGTTCCCCTCCGTACTTACCACCACTAGAGTAGAATCTAATCAGAGATAAGTTACCCCTCTTGAAGGATGAGTTACCTCCACCCTCATTAGTTGCCTTCCTCTTGATATCCATTGCTTCCTTAGCCTCCTTCGTCATCTCCGCCAACCGCTCCTGTAACACCCGCAAATGTACCCTATTTGTATTTTAAAAATATTATACGGATACTTTTTAGCGTAATTTTAGATTTAATCTAGAACTTAGTTTCCCGTGTCGAATTTAGCAAATCCGAGTTCGTATTCAGACTCTACTCGAAATTCCGTGTGGGTTACGCCTTAAGCCGCTTTTGGGCTTTTTCCCCCATATTTCTCCACTCACCTTTATAACCCCATTTTCCCTCATCTTTTCCACTCATCTTCTTCCTCACCAAACCCCCAAAACCCTTACCACCATTTTCTTTCTCAACTCAAGCTTCTCATAACACATCCATTCCTCACTCAAATCTCCTTATTTTCTGAAAGCCCATAGACCTTAATTAGACTCCTCTAATTAGTTACTAAATTACTTGTTAATTTAGTATTTAATGATCTATGTAACATGCATGCAAATATAAAGACATTTATATAAAAGAAGAAATTTCCTCACATTGATATGGAAATTAAATGGGCACAACAAGAACTCCTTGTTGTTGTTCTTGAGCTATTAATATGGATGAACAAGAATAATCTCCAAACTAGAAGACCTCCTTCAAGTTGCACCAAGATGATACCAAAAATCTACCCTTATTATTAACTAGATAATAAGATAGATATTATGCTACTAATATTAGAATATATTACTACACTAGTAATACTTGGTAAATATTAGTATTATGAGAGTTTTTAGTGAGAAGGAGAGTTTTTGAGAGATGTATGAAAATAAGCAAGAATGAACTAGTGATAAATTAAACAACAATTGTCCTATTTAAAAACAAGAGGGCCGGCCCCTAGATCACCAAGTGAGTGATTTTTTCTTCTTATTTTATTGCCATGCAAAGTGGTGGTGTGTTGTAGTGTAAGTGATGATTATAGGTTTACTATTCATGTCATAATCACATGTTACTTGTGAGTATGAATAAGAGCAACCATCATCACTACCCACTACACTATAACCGGCCATGTGAGGCCTAATTTGATCCATTTTGATTTTTGATATTTGTCCCACAAATACTTATTAATCATATGCTTAATTATCTTGTATAATTAAGTGTTAATTTGATCATATAACAATTATATGACACAAATAAATGAATAATATGTACTTAACATTTTAAGTAATATTTTACCATTATATCAATATATAATGGGTCCCACAATGCTTGGTTAATTTATTTTACAACTCTTGTAAATATAATTAACTAATTACCTCTATCTCAAAACCTCAACTAATTTAGTAATTTAACGATTAATTACTAAGTTACATCTTATTTAATCATATTAAAATAAGATATAAATTTATTAGTCAATTATCGCATAATTGAAAAATAAGTTTAATCGAATTTGAGTTCTTAACTCAATTTCTAACATTAACTCTCGTACATATCGAATATATGTAATGTACTAATTAACTGTATCGTATACAAATAATTAGTTACTATTTGGATTTCATCCTTTAGGTGTGACGAAAGGGATCAGTTGATCACCGCCGTCAAACGACAATAACGTCAAACTCTAGTCAGCCAACCGTTATTGATTTACGTTAATCAACTGACTAATCATATATATAGTCAATAAATATCCCAATTATATTCCTTAATAAGATTTATTATGTGGCGGACTATTGTGGAGGACACCTACTCCAACATTTTCATCTTAATCTTCCGCTCTCATCGTCCTCTACCTTGTGTGGTAATAAAATTACCGTCTTTCTCATTTTCAATTTTTCCGTCTTTCTCAAAGGTGAATTATATTCATCTTTTGTCGTGTTTGTATAGGTGGAGACCTTCAAGACCCCGATAAGAATTACTACCTAGTGGAGGAAGACTTAGAAATCGATTGAAGACGCGTAAAGGTAACGGTGAAGGGTTACTCGATATCAATACGTGTTTTAAATGCTTTACTTGATGTTTACCAAATGTCTAGTGATAATTATTAGATACTTAATATAGTTTGATGTTAAGATTTGTGTTGGAATTGAATGTGTAGCTATGGAATTTGTGTTGGTTAATGATTGTTAAGGATTGTTGATAGTTAATGATAGTTATTGATGATTGTTGAAGATTAATGTTGAAGTATGGTAGTTCACGGGTGAATGTAGTCCCAGCCGGCCGACCGGCTGGGAACGCGGCAGAAGCAAAGTTTGCATTTCATATGTTTTTGGTGTTGTGTTGTTCCCAGCCGGGTATCCGACTGCCAGTTCCCCTAACCGGCTGGGATCCCGCTGTATTTTCAATGTTTTTCCTTTGTTGCTGAAGTGCCAGCCGGGTAGCCGGCGGCCGGTCCATTGACCGGCTGGCACCCCCCTGAGTTTCTCTTCATTTCTTTTCTAATACATTCATTTATAATAGATTGTATGGTTCGTTTATCGTATAAATTTACGTATTAGTATTAAATATTCATGTTTAGAATATATGGTATTCCATTCGCTTATATCACATGTTTTGTGACGGTTTTTGGTACGTCTCTCTTTGATTCGGGTTTACATATGTTATGATTTGAGCACTAATTGTTAAGTGCTATAAATTCTCATTCCCCGGCTATACCTCCTCGCTCGTTAGACTGGAATGTCGGAACGAGGAGATGTATCCCAAATGCTTGTATGCATGTTTTAGTGGAGATATGACGACGTTGTTCGGAGGCGAACGTTATGCGTTGATCGACCCGGCCGTCAAATGTCGTATCTTTGCAAGGTGGTGTCATTGCATGTAGCGTACCGCTTGTTTATGATGCTTGTGCTCTTTCCGCCTCTTTCGTGAAGGTTGACCGAATTTGGGGTACTCGGCTTCTGTGTTTGACCAAGTCTTGGATGCGAAATGTGTATCGCATGTCGAATCGGAACATGTTTATTCCGAGAGTCTGGCCAGGTTTAGACTAGGACCGTATTATTATCGTCGTCCTACCGGGAAGAATTGAGTCTACATATACGAAATGTTAATCGTGTATGAGTTTAGGGAAATGTTTATCCCGTGGATGCGTATTGATCATACTTGCTATGTACATGGTGCTAGTGCGTGTCATTAACCGTGAGAGATAATGTTACCATATTTGTATGTTTGAACGGATGTTTATATGTTGATTATTTGTGACCGTTGGATGACTTGGCGTGGTTTATATGTCGAGTCTCTATCTTATCAAGTATATGCCGCTAACGGTGAGATGCAAGCCCTAGTGAGTATATAGTTGCCTAAGGGTGTCTTCCCCGAGTTTGTCTATAATCTGATGCTTACAGTTTTGTACCTCATACGCCTATATCTTTATATATATTGAAATGCTTATTTATACTTCTCGTAATTCACATATCTATATAAGTATGCTTCTACTTGTCTATTACCGTTTAAGTATGTTATTTGTGATATGGCTGGGAGAACCCGGAGTTACTCCCCACTGACTGTGGCGTTCATGTTTTCATGGATGAACAGGTTGCTTGGATGGATTTTGCTTGTTTTTGGGTTCGGGTGTGAGCTAGCGTGCGTTGGCCTCGACAATTCACCCATAGACGTTTTTAGCTAGTTGCTAAACAACTTTATGTTTCATCACGTTTTGAGAGACTACGTCTCTTTGTAGTAAAGTTATACTTTAGTTTGTATTTATTTGACATTCCTCGTACTCTTCATTTATCATGTAAAGAGGTTTCAAAAATATCGTATTTTCCGCTATATAAATTGCATGCTTGTTATGTTTTATTTCCGCTATCGCGAGGGTTGTCACAGCTCCGCCTGTCCAGCTTTCTCATAAGCTTCCTTAAGGTCAGAAGCTTCTCCCAAAGGTATCTTGTTCATGACCCTAAAGACAAATCTCTTCAGAAACTTACCGGATAAAGCCTTCTGGCTCCACTGCATATCATCGGCATAGCTTGCCAACTTCGTGAACTTGTTGTAGTAATCCGTCACGGTCATCTCTTTGGTCATCTGTAATGAGTCAAATTTAGCCCTTAGCTTCCCTCTCACATTCTCGGGGACAAACTCAGTCCTCATTTCAGCCTTGAACTCTCTCCACGGTATAGCCTCCTCCCCATTCTCATTGAAGTACTCCTTCATAGCCACTCTCTCCCGAAACCACCACTTTCCCGCGTGACTTCTCAGGTAGAACGCGTCTTGATCAACACATAGATTCTCTGGACAATTGACGACCTCGAATATGTTCTCGATCTCCCAGTGCCAGTCAACTAACAGATGTGGTGCACCAGTACCCTCGTCGGTAGTGGGTCGGTGATGGGAAATAGTTGTGCTTATGGTAGTAGCATCAACTACCACTGCTCGGTCCTTCCCCACATTCTTAAGGGCCTCGATAAGCGCCGCATTCTGCTCAACTAGTCTTGCTACCTCTTCAGCACTGAACTCATGGGTTCCCGTTCACCCGCTAGCTCTTATTTCAGGCATGATAACTTCAATAAGAAACGCAAACGTAAGCACAAGCCTACGGCTGAAAACGGACTACGGTCCTGTCACAAACACACTCGGTCAAGTGCATCAATCCACTCGGCCGAGCCAAGGCCACTCGATCGAGTATCACATGTAGGGATGGCAATGGGTCCAAGACCCGACCCAAACCCGGCGAGTCGGACCCAAATGGGTCGGGTTTGGGTCTCGTTTTTTCAGACCCGGTGGATATGGGTCGGGTATGGGTCCACTATAAATAATTCGGGTTCGGGTATGGGTCTAAATTATAGGACCCGGACCCAACCCTTGGACCCTTTAATTTGAAAAAAAGGGAAAAAAACCTTAACCACTTGAAATCAGACGCCCATTATCAATTTGTCATATACATGACCAAACAAAAGATAGTATCATAGTACTACAGTACTACACTAGTCAGTATAAGGATTAGTTTCACCTCCTTTGGCTCCTTCATCCCCAAAAGAAACCCCCACCAGTTCACCATGCTACTGACAACGATCGACGTGACACCACACTACTACAAAAACAGGCTATGACAACGGTTAAAAACCGTTGTAATATTAAAAAGCAGACGTTGTTAAAGCCTCCATTGTTAAAGGTTTTAACAACGGTTCCTATTTAATGAAAATACCGTTGTGAATCGTTTTAACAACGGTACAGAGTCGTTGTTATTACTAGATAACTGTTGTTAAAACGTGTGAATAATTATGGTGGGAAAGATACAAAAACGGTTCTGTTAAATGAAACCGTTGTTAAAGGTATGATTAGTTTTGGTGGGAAAGATTATAATAACGTTATTGTTTTTCAAACCCGTTGTGAATATAGTTAATTACAACGGAGTATATTAATCAAGCCGTTGTGGAAAGCTTTAATAACAACAGGTATATCAGAATACACCGTTGTTAAAACGTGTGAATAGTTTTGGTGGGAAATATGTAACAACGGTCTGTTTACTAAAACCGTTGTTAAAGGTATGATTAGTTTTGGTGGCGGAAAGATTATAACAACGCTTTAGTTTTTAAAACCCGTTGTGAATATTGTTAATTACAGCAGTGTATAATAAAGAAGCCGTTGTGGAAAGTTTTAATAACAACAGGTATTTTAGAATACACCGTTGTTAAAGGTATGATTAGTTTTGGTGGGAAATATGTTACAACGCTTTTAATGAATTTTGAAAAACCGTTGTTATTATTTTTATTATTGTTTTTGAAAAAATTGTAATTTGTTCCCCTGCCAGTGAAAATCCTGCATAAATCAGCAGCAGTAGCAGCACGCATAAACCACTTTCAGCAGCAGCAAAATGATATATCTATATATAAATCAGAGCAATTCATGTACAGAGCAATTCATGTACAGCAGCAGCAAAATGATATATACAACCAAAATGATCTCCTTCAGAGCAATTCATACTTACAATTTGCTCTAATGACTTCTACAAATTAAAGTTCCCTATCTGCTTCCAAAATAATCTAAGTTTCATTTATTCTTTCTTACCATAATGTTCAAGGACATATTTGCCCCACAAGTCCCTTACCTCGTCTATATGGTGCTTAGCGTACTCAGGGACATGTGGCGTGTTGATTAAATACTGCGGATAAAACAAATAAAAGACATCGATCAGTAGGGTAACAACAGTATAGGCATACATAGCAACATCGATCATATATAGCAGAAAAGATATCAGCTCTAATGAAAAAAAGTAAATAATAGCTACATTAAACTACTAACTCTTTCTGGAATGCTGATATATCTTCGCCTAATAATCTCCAACATGAAACGACAAACGTAGTATCCACATTGTATGCTATCCGGCTGTTTAGGGACCTATTATTACATAAAAAACGAAGAGACGAGAAGGCAATTACCAATTAGTTTAATGCGTAATTAAAAAAGACAGATGTATATGCGTAATTAGTTTAATGCACTTAATTATTAAGGTATTGTATTTGCGCGTACGTACCCCTGTTATCGTAATAAAAGTAGGGCCATCATCAGAATCTTCCGTCGGTTGATCGTCGTTTGCTCTTTTCTTCTCAAAGGCCCTTTAAAAAAGGAAAGAGGCCGAAAGTCACATAAACTTACTTAATAATAATAATTGAAACTTAATATTATGTGCCAAATCAGTATTATAAACTTACTTAATAATCATCTTCTTAAAGGTCTCGGATGGTTGTTTATGCAAAGAGTCCAACCAAAATACTTTCTTCTTGGTCGGATTGATCGCTGCTAGCACCCAATGTCTCCTAGATCAAGAGACACATCATTATTAACAAGCACAACATGCATCATAACCAAACATATAAAAATGCAATTGTATTTGGAATCGTAATATTAATTATATATTACCCGACTTCATTATAAGGGGCAAGAATGAGCTTATTGTTTTTCGCCAATTCCGCAGCAATATAATCTATACGTTCTTCATACGAAATCATCCCGATATGCATAGATAAAATATTTGGGCACAGGAATCCGTATAGAGCAAGTGGATTATTGGTCTCGGGGATCACAACCGAGTTCAAGTACCTACATGACGGTTTTAATTCCGATATTAAAAACACTATATCTTAGTCAGAATATTAGAATATTGCATGATTTAATTTATTAAGAAACTTACTTCATCCAAACATATAGGTGTTGGACATCAATCTCGTCAAGGCCAGCCCAAATGGCTAGAATTTCCCAATCCAGCATTGCTTGACGTTCTACCCCTACAATATCATTCTCGAGCGGAATAATTATTAATTGCTCGCATGCTATGTGTCTCCCAGCCTCCTTATAAAGGTCCAGCATTGTCATCGTTCGTACATTTTCCATGTAAACGTTCCCATCATATTTAGTACGGGATAGACTCCTGACCTCTTTCAGCTCGGGAAAATGATGCGGTTCTCCTTTTGTGCTACCTGTCACAACCTACATGTGGCTAACTAAATTAAGTTGCTCTTTCAATGATGAGGCGATAGTAGAACTTAAATATAAAGAGAGTTGATTAAATACCTCATCAAGTTGTTGTTTTGACGAGGTAGTAGAAAGATTGTCTATCGAGTTAGACTTATCCATGTTTTTTGTTACCTACAAAACAAAAATATAACATATAAATTTCACTATTTATGAAGTTGATGAACAAAGACAAAAGGCTGGTTAAATTAGATGTATTTTTCTAACCCCGGCTACATTCTGTTGAATTTTTTGATCACGATCCAGGAAAATGTGGCTATTAGGCCATTGGACAAAACAGTGAACCGTATCTGCCAGAATTAGAAGGTCGTCACGGACTGGGACGGGCAGTTTACGGGTTTCACAGCCCTTCGCGACTAGCGCTATCTCCACTTTTGCATGATTCGGCAAGAGTGGTATGCCATGAACCAAGATGGTTTCCGCTGAGTCATTGGGCTTTGGGTATATGAAACCCCGGGCAACACGAACCACGTCCTCGGATGAAGGGTCGGTGAGAAGAACTACCCGCTTTTTTTTGCCTGAAGAATACACATTATTTACTAAATACCAAAATATAATAGATATCATAAATGATCTATATTGAGTATATAATGTAAAGTTAGTTACAAGTATTTATTGTTGGTGGGTAGGCTATTATACTTGAATATGTCCAGACCAGATATTTCATATGCAGTACAGCATCTCAGCCAATTTCTAAGACAGCCTAGGGTACCTCATTTGAATGATGGCCTACATGTCATCAAATATTTGAAGGGTACTATAAATACAGGGTTGTTCTACAGTGCAGAGTCTGATTTAGCACTGACAGCATATACTGATTATATTTCTCTCAACCCCGTGTTCCATGAGAGAACCAAACACTTGAGTATAGACTGTCACTTTGTGCGTGATAAGCAACAGCAAGGGTTTTTGAAAACTTAGCATGTTCTCTCTAGTATTCTTATGATCTAAACCTCTTCTTATATCATCTTCATACTAACTTCTTATAATCTACATACCTCATTATTGTCACCCGTCTTCTCAGCCGGCTCCTCAAGTAGCGTCCCCTTTTCAGAGTTATTTACCTTATAAAATTAATTAACCAATCAAAGGCATGGCTGCTGGAAAGAACAAATGCAGAGGTTCAAAATGGTTAAGTCGTATTTACCTTATCGGGTTGAGGTATCAAAACCTCAGCAGCATTAGGTACCTCACCCGTGTCCTCAAGTTGCGTCCCCTTTTCAGACTCATTTACCTAATAAAATAAACCAATCAAAGGCAAAAAAAAAAAAAAGTAGTCATATTTACCTTATCGGCTTGAGGTATTAAAACCTCGGCAGCAGTAGGTACCTCACCCATCTTCTCAACCGTCTCCTCATGTATTGGCAAGGTAGTAGTGTCTGCCTCTTGACCAATCTGTGGTACTACCTCACCCTTTTTAATGACATCCTCCATCATCTTCAATTCTTCTTCGGAAGGCTTGCCTCCATAATTCATCTTCAGTATCACGGAGGCCAATAACTGAACTTGCACGCCCAAAATGTAGAATCAGCATTTTGTTAAAACAATAACATGTGAATTTTAAATGACAATAATAAATGGTACCATGTCAGTCTTCCCCTTATTTTTCTTCTTCTTTTTCGGGCTAGTTGTCCCATAATATTTCGTGACTCCGACATGTAATGGGATGCCCCTCAATCGACCTAGATGCTCGGGACGGCCGATTGCTCTAGCAAGAACGTCGTCACGACCACTCGGAGTGAATTTCCCTTCCGCAACCTCCTTCAGAACATTCTCCTATAATATATTAAATAAACTTAATTTTATTTTTGTTACTAAAATAAATAGATAGTCAGACATACAAGAATTGAGCAATAAAGTTATTAAAAACCCGTCTTAATAAAATAATACTTACTATGTTGGCCAAGACTTCCTGATCATATTCGTTACATGTCCGGGATCTTTTAGGCGTGTGCCCTTCTTTATAAGTTACGTGCCGATTCAAGTCAGTCACTCCCTTTGACACCTACACATTAACTCAAAAATAATATATGTATAAATGTATATCAAGTCCAAGTATGATTAAAAAAATCTAATATATAGATGCTACTTACGAGATTTTCTTCTATCAATCTGTAACCGCCTCGAGAACCATAATATACCCCCCGCTTCTGTGAAATGTTAGCACATACGTATGTGCTAAATGTAACATACGTATGTGCTAAATGTAACATGTCACGTGCCACAATTTTTTCAACCCGGCCCCTAATACCTTTTCCGGTCATCCAGTCACTATGACGATTCTTTGGAGCGCCAATTAACTCCTCAGGGGAGAGATGAGCGTAACAATATGCAAGAGCTTCGTCTAATATAGCACGTTCAGCAATACAACCTTCTGGACGATACCGATTAGATGTATAGTCCTTGCACACTTTCATCAATCTTTCGAAAGGATACTGGTATCTCAAGTACACGGGCCCAAGGTACAAAATCTCCCTAACCAAGTGAGTGGTCAGGTGAATCATGATAGTGAAGAAAGAGGGTGGAAAATACATTTCAAAATGACAAAGAGAGGTGACAACGAGGTCCTGCAATGAATCCGCATCATCGGGATCGATGACTTTATCGCATATGGACTGGAAGAAGAGACAGAATCTGGTAATAGCATATCGTACCTTTTCAGGTAAAATGGAACGAATAGCCACGGATAGTAATTGTTGCATCAAAGTGTGGCAATCATGTGACTTTAACCCGGTGAGTTTTAGGTCTTGCATCGACACAAGGCTTTTGATGTTGGACGAATAACCATGTGGCACTTTAATTCCATTCAAGCATGCACAAAACTCTTTTTTCTCATTCCGTGAAAGGGTATAAGCTGCTGGCGGTAAAAATGTACCATTACCTCTCTTCTGTGGTGCCAACTCTAGCCTAATACCCATCATTTGCATATCTTCCCTAGCTGCGGCGTTATCCTTTGTTTTACCGGGAACATTCAGGAGGGTATTGATAATATTATCACAGACATTTTTCTCAATGTGCATGAAATCGAGGCAATGTCTGACCTCCAGGTCAGGCCAATATGGAAGTTTATCAAAAAATATGGATCTTTTCTTATACCCACGAGTAGACAATTTAGAGCCGTTCTTCTTCCCATATTTTATCTCAATATGCTTTACTTTCTGATAAACTTCATGCCCACTCAAAATTCTAGGAGGTTGACGAAGTTCTTGACGTCCATTAAATGCTTTCTGCTGCTTGCGATAACAATGGTCAGGATCCAAGCCCCTCCTATTTCCCAAATACACATACTTATGAGAACACTTCAAGTATTCAGACTCGATATCCTCCCCACACAATGGACATGCCTCTTTCCCATGCACCGTATGCCCAGAAAGGTCGCCATAAGCCGGATAGTCGGTTATTGTACACAATAACATCGCTCTCAAATTGAAAGTTTCATTCCTATATGCATCAAATACTTCTATCCCACTATCCCACAAAATTCGCAAATCATCTAAAAGAGGTTCCAAATAGACATCTATATTATTTCCAGGTTGTTTAGGGCCGGAAATTAACAACGACAACATCAAGTACTTTCTTTTCATGCACACATATGGAGGTAAGTTGTATATTGCCAACACTACTGGCCAAGTACTATGTTGGGTACTCATGTTTCCATGTGGGTTCATTCCATCAGTGGACAGCGCTAGACGTAAGTTTCTAGGTTCAATGCCGAAATCGGGATACTTAGCGTCGAACGATTTCCATTGCATACCATCTGCCGGGTGTCTTAGCTTCCCATCATTTATTCTTCCAGTTTCATGCCAAGTTAACATTTTTGAATCATTGCTATTCGCAAACATCCTTATGAATCTTGGTATCACTGGAAAATACCATAACACCTTAGCCGGGATCCCTTCCTTATCCTTATAACGCCACACAAAACAAACCGGACAATTGGTTAAGTTTTGATATAATTTTCGATACAATACGCAGTCATTTGGACATGCATGTATTTTCTCATATTTCATACCCACCCCTCTAATTAGTTTTTAGCCTCATATGTCTTAACGGGAAGAACATTACCATCTGGAAGCATGTCGTTTATCAAGGCTAATAAACTAGTGAAACACGTGTCACTAACCCCATTTGCCCCCTTGATATTATACAACTTCACCACAGCCGACATCTTTGTGTACTTACAACCAGGGTACAGAGGCGCTTCAGACTCACACAACTTCTCATACATGTTGTCAAGGTCATCCAAATTAATGTTGTTATCTTCAAAAGCATTTGATTCATCATCTTTTTCTTCATTATCTGTAGACCCAACATTCAACTCGTCTGCTTCCTACTCAACATACTCGGCAAACTCGGGATCATCAGTTATCCTTTCGTATACCTCAAGATCATCTTCTTCAAAGTTATTATCTTCCTCTAATGATTCCCCATGAAAAATCCAACGGGTATAGGATCGACTAAAACTATACTTTTCTAGGTGAATTTTAACGTCCGGAATAGCCATATACCTAATATTACCACATCTTTCACAAGGGCATGGAATACTAGAAGAACCATTCAAATTGTTCGCAACGACTTCATAAAATTCAGCTAAACCATCCTTATAGTTTGGGTCACTCATATTCGCAGCATTCATCCAAGTTCGAGTCATTTATCTACATTCGTAGTATATATAGTAAGCCAAGTAATTCAGAAAATCCAACTAATTAAAACTAATTCAGAAAATGCAATGTATAAGGCAACTAATTCACAAATAAACGAAATTCAGGAAATCAATAAAGAAAAATTATTAGAATACCTGATTAATAAGAAATAGCAGACGGAGATAATGACAAAGAGACGATCAGGAAATCAATAAATTATTAGTGTTTGTGGTTTTGTGATGCAGTATAATCGCTTTGTGTTTGTGTTTTTGTGTTGCAGTACAGTATTATTAGTGTTGTGTGTTTTTTTCATCTTTATTAACAAATATTGACAACGGTTATTATTCATAGCAAACCGTTGTTATTAGTTTACTTATTTACAACGGTTAACAAAGTTATACCCGTTGTTACAACTAACAACAACGTACAACAAAATCATATCCGTTGTTATTAATTTACGCCAAATTTTGCGCCAAATTAATAACACATTATAACAACGGGTTTGTTCGTGCTCGTTGTTATTACTTTTCCTTATTTCGCGCCAAATTAATAACAACGGTTATAGAATAAACTGTTGTTATTAGTTTATTTATTTACAACGGTTATTTTAGTTCACCCCGTTGTTAAAACTAATAACAACGTTCGAAAAACTAATACCGTTGTTATTAGGTTTAATAAAATTCCGCGGAAAAATAATTATTCATTCCACAACGGTTTTTCTTTATTTTCGTGAGTATGCGTTGTTGATGGGGCGTTGTTATTGCATGAATTTGTAGTAGTGTCAGTCCACCATCAACTGGCACGACATGTGTTCAACAGCTGGTATGACACACGACCACCAGCCGCCACCACAGGCGACCACCACAAGTGAGTCGTAACCACCGATAGAAATTTGTTTGTGTGTTCTTTGAGGAAAATAGATGTTAAGGTTTAAAGAATATATTTGGGGAAAATTAATATCGATCTATTTTATGGTTGAGTTTTGTAGGTTTTGTTGTGGTTTGTTGTGGTTTGTTGTTATTTCAATCAACACCACCAACATTTCAATGGATGAGGATTGAAATTAGAATGTCAGCAGACAAATAAGCTTAGAAACTCAGTACAAAATTCATGCCCGCGGGTAGACCCGGACCCGTCGGGTATGGGTTTGGGTCTACTAATTTTAGACCCTTACGGGTTTGGGTCGGGTAAGGGTCCAAGATAATTGCCACGGGTCCGGGTCCGGGTCCGGGTCTTAGTGAACCTGACCCAGACCCGACCCGTTGCCATCCCTAATCACATGTACTAGGTCGAGTACACTAAACACAGAATCCAACCAAAATATACAGAGTCTTTTTACTCGATCGGGTCCAAGGTGGCACTCGATTGAGTCCCTTACACTCGGTCGAGTTTCGATCCACACTCGGTCGAGTCCCAAAAAAAGTATCTCCTTAAAATATTCAGGAAATTCCACTCGATCGAGTCCAAAAGGTCACTATACACTCAGTCGAGTCACCAAATACAACATTTCAAAAATTTCATCAGACTCCAACACTCGATCGAGTGCCAAGGGTACTCGGCCGAGTCCCTTGCCCGACTCGGTCGAGTCACGCAAAATACGGCCCCCAATACAGCACTTAACTATACATACATCATACGTAACATATAATACCATTATAACATACATCCCATGCTTATATCACATTTATTCAATTCATATACATCTTACACATGCTTCACACAACCGTACTCACTCATACATAACATGCTTGCCAATAGTAAACACATTCTTATGCCATAGTCACCACCATTCACACAAATCTCATTCCATAAATGCTTTGCATAATATCATCATATTCATGGTCATATTCTATCTCCACTTCACATCATTCTCAACAATCAACTTAGGAATTCACATTACACACATATTCGCCCTGACACTTCACCATTGTTACCGACTAAGAGTTATAGGGGAAATGTTGCAATTTTAGGAAGTCTCCTAAATCCTTGCGGTAGCTCGCTATCACTCCTACCTAGGATCATTTTATTAGACACTCCTAAGTTCAATGAGTTCCTTGTTTTTAGGTTCCAAAAGCGTCGCTCTGATACCACTTTGTAACACCCCTATTTACCAAAGAGCCTTACGAGACCTCCTTAGTACATCGAGATGCTACCATCTCGGTTGCCCGAGATAGTACATATCAAATCAACCATAATAGAACAATACTTTATTAAATCAAATGTTTAAATCAACGTTACACCAATCCAAAACTAGACGACATACCGTCATAAACAATAATCCAACTAATAAAATGAAGATAAATAAGTGTGATGTCTAAGACATTATTCATCGTGAAAGCTAAGACTCAACAGCGACGATCCCAATCAAGTCCCCCAACGCGAGATCATCAAATTACATGTTGATCACCTGTTCACCACTCCCCAATGGATCACTACAATTTTTAGTAAACAATACGGGGTCAGTACCATCATACATCAATCAACACATAAGATAATAACAACATCACCACAAGTAACCAATGGCCAACAACACCACCATATACGAGTAACTGAGCTACCACCGCAACGGTAACCCCTGCCAGCGTCAGACTGCATATCTGACCGCCGTTCCATCTATTGATGCCAGACCGTAGTAGTGGACATCGAAAGCCTCTCTCACCGTAGTAAGAGTTCCCGAAACAATAATTTTCACATCCCCCTCGCAGAAGGAGAGCTACGAGAGGCGAAATCGGGGTGTGTTATGTCTCCCAACGGACCACCAAAATAGTAACAAGTAACCAATCCAAACTCCAAACCCGAACTCCATCATCATCACATTAGTAACCATCATCATCAACAAGTAACACCATAACAGTAACACATCTTATCACAATGATTAACATATAAGGCATTGATTAGGAAAATTCTACATTTTTAGCAAATCCGCAAATAATCAGAAGCAAGGAATCAAAAGTCCTCTTCTACGATGTCTCCACCTAAACATGTAATAATCATATAATTAATAATAATCCTTTTTCCTATTTCCCTCAATTCAATTAGGGTTTCAATACCAATAATAACAATAAACCATATAGATGAATCACTTACCAATTGGAATCAACAAGACAAGAAGCAATCCGATTGTGATGGAATGATTAAGGATACTTGAGAGGTTTTTAGAGAGTTTAGAAAGTTTATGGTTTGATTAAGAATGATAAACTGGCGAAGGTATGCGTTAATACCTCTTAATTACCGTTAATCAAAGCGTCCGATAAAATCTCGCAGACCGGTGCACTCGGTTAAGTGCCAGAAGCACTCGGTCGAGTGCATACTACAATCAGCCGAGTGCCAACTAGGCAGAAGGTTGCCTAACTGACACAAGAATCACACTCGTTCGAATACACTATAATCGGTCGAGTGGACCATACTCGAGCGAGTACAAGGTACTGAGAAATACAGAGTATTACGCACAATGCATAAATAAACACACAACATAAATAAAGACTTCTCCCAAAACCTAAATGTCACAGTGTCCTCATTGTGACGCTAAGAGCACATCAATCACAAAACATATCCAACAACAACAACCTAAAGGACACATCTAACAAAAGAAAAGGAGAAATAAAACTAAAGAAAATATAAGGATAGATAGTACCGTTCGAAAATCCCGCGTGATCGTTCGAACTTTATAGACCAATTACCCATACTGGCATAATCAAAACAGCTTAGTGCTCTTAAAATTCGATCAAAAATCTATACATGTGCTACACAAAAGCATAAGTAGCACCAAGAAAGAATTCAATCATATAAAAATATGGCGAGGGGACCGCCGCAACTTATTATTCTATGGGACTTCATCAAACTGATTCTGGACTAGTAGAAGGTAGAGTATCAAAAGTTAATAAAAAAAGGAAAATAAAGTGGTTTATTACTTTCCAAGTCAGTCTCAATGGGAAAATAATAAATTACCTCGACCTTACTAGGATTAGTCATTACCCCATAGACCACCTTGCTCTCCTCCTTTAGGGGTTCAATTTGATAAACTTCAGCCTCCAAAGCATCTAGCTTAGCCTTCCACATGTCACTTTCACCAAGGCTAGAAACCGTATGACAATCATGCACCTCGCCATTAAGCAACCATTCGAGCTTAGCATCCTTTGAATTCCATGGTCTTATTGCAGCATAAACAATGTGGATACGGTGGAAATATATTAAGCATCCATGTCCAAGAATTTAATAAGACATTCATCAATAAGAGGGTCAACAACGTCAATCATGTTGGAATTTTCATCGAGAACGGGATTTTTAGGTGGATTATCTAGCTTGAACGTTATTGTGTCATCCCTAACCGTTAGCGTGAGTCTTCCATTTCTAACATCTATGACCGCCCCCATTGTGTGCAAGAATGGTCGTCCTAAGATGATAGGAGTTCGGGTATCCTCAGCCATATCCAATACAATAAAGTCAACTGGGATAAAGAATTTACCTACTTTAACTGGCACATCCTCTAAGCAGGGACGAAGCCGGACCAAAAAAGTAACACGGGCCAATTTTAAACAAAACGCACATACACACTTGCACACTTTTTATACCGATCGATATCCATATTAATTCGTATGTTCGTCATAGACACTATAACACCAGCGCCCCGGCACAGCCCGTAATTTATTAGATATTTTAGCATTTTTGTATAATTATATAAAGCCCCACATAGTATAAGTTTATGTTCAGTATGTTTTTTAATTAACATTACCTAATTTTTAAAAAAATGTATATTGTAAGAGCTTTCACACTTTTTTTATAGGACTATACGTCATGAAGAGAGTAAGAAGAAACGAAAACTAATTCAATTGTTAAACGATTTTATAATAACCGAAGTCCGTTGAATTTAATTCGTAAATTGGTCAGTATGTAAATAATATTCCCTCCAATCCAATCCAAACTACCCATTTATTTTTGGGTGATATTCGAGGCAACGCTTTGACCGAGTTTTTCTTCCTTTATATATAGAATTATTTTACAAAAAAATATAATTTTATGAAAGATATTTCCGTGACAAAACCAAATATATTAATTCCGTCTTTCAAAGTTCTACATATTCCGATCTATAAACAATCAAAGTTTTGAAATTTTGACCACTAAAAAACAAATGGTAGTTTGAATTGGATTAGAGCGAGTATAAAACTGTTCGAAAAAAATATTCTCAACACTAAATGGGATGAAATTATTTATTAACGAAAATAATTTATCATAACATTAAAGGTTTACCTGAAATCATAATGATACAATATTTAATTTGTTATTCTGTTAATAGTAATATTATAAATTAAGGAGACATCGAAACAAAAATTGAAAAAAAAAGAAGTTGAAGCAAGATTCGAACACAAGACTTCCAGCAACATCAAAAATCCTTTACAAACAAAACTGACCAGTGAGCCACTCAAAGACTACTGATAAATACTGATTGCCTTTCTTATTTGAACCTCAAATCGTACCCGGGTCACGGCCCTGGTTGGCCCAGCAGTAGCTTCGTCACTGCCTCTAAGACACCCTTAAGACGCTTAATAGATCGCTCAGCAAATTGTCGGGTCAGGTTAGTGACATTAATTTAACCTATGTTAAGCTTTTTGCATATAGCGTACGACAACACACTAACGCTAGCCCTTAGTCACAAAGGGAGTTATCGATACACAAAGGACCTATATTATAAGGTATAGAAAAACTTCATGGATCCTTTAGCTTTGGCGGTGATCGACTTTGTAACACGGTGTTGTATTCCTCAGTGAACGCAACAGTCTCAACCTCGCTAAAAGATCGCTTCCTTGTCAATATCTCCTTCATAAACTTTGCATAAGTCGGCACTTGAGTAATCAATTCAATAAATGCCACACTCGATCACTTGTAAATTTTTCACTACTTCCATGATAGTTGATTACACCCTTACCCCTGAATAATAATCCTAGTGAACCTGAGACCCTAGAACTTTAATCTTATTGATTTCAACCTTTTATTGTTATTGTTTGCTATTAGTTTAGGAACATAAATCAAAAACCCACGAAATTGTTACTATAAGAGACGAACCTAGTTTAACAGATTAGAATACTATCGCCTCCATGTGGATTCGATACCTTACTTACCGCTGACTATTAGTTAGTAGTGAATTAGGATTACTTTGATTAAGGTGACGCGACTTTACCCTTATCAGTGATGATTAGTAGTTTAGATCTAATCTTAAGTCAAAGTTCAAGTCCGAGTCTAAGGATTTATTTCCTATTTTTCTAGTGTATGTTCTTTCTTCACATTTTCTATTCCTAGTGACAAACTAAGGGCAGTCCCACAAGTCACGCATGTTCTCTCTAGTCAATGTTAACATCATTTTTCATTCTAATAATAGTTTGACCTTTCAATTCACATAATTTTTCCAAATTCTTCTCTCTTCCTTCTCTATTTGGTCATGACAAGAATTGATTTGAGACATTTTAAACAAACATTCCAAGTCGGTTTGAGTACACTCGAATGATGTCCCATTTTGAGTGGTGAAGGACTCGAAACTCAGTGTCCATTTCTTTACCTATTCCATGTCTGGTAATAGAGACCTTACATTATAGCCTAGTATCGGACGAGCTTTTACCAAAAGAGATTCTAGGACGAATCTAGACCATTTTCTTGTTAATGAACACTTACAGAAGGCAAGCCCATTCCCTACAATAAATAACCCACTTGCAAAGACCGACCTATATAAGAATGGTTTGGTTTGTCTCCAAATCAACAACAAAAATATCTACTGTTAATGCCTCTACCACCATAGCTTCACTTTCCATTCTATTCCTCTCCTCCTCCTCTATGTTTTCTTTCATCTTCCTCTCGTTGTGCTCTTTTCAACTCAAGCACCATTTTAAATTGTTTGATAGGATTTGTTTGTTTCCTCAATCCATATAAGAACTGTATCGTGGCCAGTGAAATGATCAAACATACTAAGTATATCCACATCACTCCAGATATATATCTTACAACCAATTTTGTAATACAAATCATATACACTAGAAATAAGAACATTCTGCTTCAAAGCTTCATCACCAATATCACTAAATAAGTCTAATAATTGGACCAAATCAACATTATAAATGGCGCAATCAAAAAGTATATCTTTATAATGAAATTCCAACCATACAACAACCATCCTATAATTTTTGACGATAAGAACACGAGTAAATAACCACTAATTAAAGCTGAAACACAACATAATTCTAATTTCATCTAAGAAACTTTCCTTAATCAAACATCAAATTCCAGTATATGCAAACAATCAACATATAGTACATATAAATATTCAAAATCTGGTACATGTAAACAAGTAAATTTCTTTAATCAAACAACCCTAAAAGAACAATAAACAAGAAATTCGTATAAAATCATACCTTATGATGAACATATGAAGAAAGAAGATAAATAACTTTAGTTTACTGAAAATATATATTAATGGGAGATTAATTCAGATCGACATGCATATGGTTTTGTATATTTTGGAGTGATTATATAAATGAGTGTTATGAAACGTATTATGTGGATGTCCATTAGGCTTTCTGATCCATTATGTACTTTATGTAATTAGGTTTCTCACATGATATGTACTCTATATATACCCCCTATTAAGATGAACAAAACTAATTCTATTGAATCTTTTGCTTGAATTCTCTCTCTATAGTTCTCCCTATTTCTTATTCTATAACACGTAATCAGCACGAACTCTAACCGTTTGAGCAAAAATCCAATGACCGAATTATTTCACCTAATTAATCTACTTGATTCAGGTATGTAACCTATGTTTTCATCTATACTCGATTTCAATGATTTGAATTCGATCTATTTTTTTTCAGTATCATTAATGAATGACAGTGGTAAAGAAATTAAGTGAAATTTACATGAAATCAAACAAAGTTGTCAGACATGTGTTAATCTCAATTGAAATACACGTGTTGTACATATTGACACCAAATCAACCTTATTTAAACAAAGTCACTTCATTGTTTTGCTACGGAAGTCTCCTATCATTATATTGTGAGACATATTCTATCACATTAATGTGAAATGTGAAATGGTCTCCTAATTATTTAATGTGAGACGATCTCATATCTATTTATTTGAGATGAGCTCCTATCTAATTAATGTGAGACGGTCTCTTGACTCATATCTATTCAACTTGGGACGACCTAATTTTATTATTATACAAAACATTCTACTCTATTTAATGTGAGACAATCTCATATCATCATAATTTAAGATGAATCCTATCATTTAATATTAGACAATCTCATATCTAGCGTGAGACAGTCTCATATCTATTTAAACGAAGTCCCCATATCTATTTAATGTGAGACGGCGTGTTGTATCATCATAATTTAAGATGATCTCCTTAAAGACGGTCTCCTATCTATTTAATGTGAGACGGTCTCCTATCACAATAATTTAAGATAATCTCCTATCTATTTAATATAAGATGTCCTCGTATCATCATAATTTAAGATTTAAGATTTAAGGTGATCTTCTATCAATTTTTGTGAGATGAGGTCTCTTATCATAATCATACGAGTCATTCTCCTATAAATTTATATGGAGACTACATTATTTGTAAGGTAGACTTACCCATATTACTTTCATTAACCTACTGAAAAATCAAATTTTCCAATTTGTTAAAGTCTTAAATTATTTGGCATATGGAGTAATGGTTAACACATTTAAATCACAATGGTTACTCAAATGGAATAATAGCGTCCTATTTTCTAAAGCGATTTTTAATTAACATATGATCAATCTTGCCAATCTACATGAGACACTACATGTGTCCTATCTATATGGCTATATCAAATCGATCATATATTTGATCACATGGAGATAAATTGTTTTACGCACGTATGATATAATAGCTAATTATAAGTTAGCATCCAACTTTAAGTTTGCCGAGAAAGTGCACAATTGCACATATTAAGGCATATTCAACTCCAAATATGGAGCATTGTAATGCATTGCGAACTACTATCAAAGTTGACATGAGATGTTAAGACATATATGATCAACATGTGCTTAAAAGTATGAGCAAAATGATTTTGATGTAAAATTGAAATCGTACGGGTTCTTTCTATACCGATTCCTTTATAAAGCTTTAATTTTACATACACAAACAATAATGTGCTCAGACTTTTTTCAGTATTGCATATACATTTTATTACACGCAATACCTATACTAAAATTGGGAATGATTGACATTTGAAGATCTAAACAATAAAATTGCACATTACTCGAGGTTGGACAAAAACCTTATAAATTCAATTGTACAAATTGATATTTTTTTTTAAGTGGGTTGAAGACCACATACTCAAATATGAGTAATTTGTGCTATTGCAGTTCACAATTTGATTTTAATTATGTGAACAAGTTGATCTTCTTAAATTAGACATTTTGATTTAACACATTAATAGTCAATTACATCATACACTACTCCCCATAAATCTTATACAATTATGCCCACTAATTAAATCTCATTTATATGTGGTATGAAAAATATCATTCTAAGGTGGTTTTTAAATGATTGCAATCTATCTTGAATATAATTTTTACCACCTTAGGGGGAGGAAGTACATGAGAATTTGGTAAAACAAGGGAAGTTTTATCATATTGAATTACACATATTGTGTGATATATGAAGAATGTCGATTCTATACACTTCTAGTATGATCATGAAAGTATATCCATATGAAACAGATATACGTTTGCGCGCAATGTTCAATGAACAATTGAATAAGGACTTTATAAGTCCATTCGACCGTCGATATATTTATAAAGAGCTCATTAACCTGAAATTTATCCAATTTATGGACATTAAGAAGCACACTGTCCAATTTTCATTATTGAGTCATCATATGCATATAGAGACTAAGTTAAGCATTTTCATATTAGTTTACTACTACATCATTGCATTATTTCACATTATATAGTTTAGAACTTAGTCACATATCATATACATGCACATTATTGAAGATATGATCACTCAAAGAAAAGGTGCAGTATTTTCAACCGCAAAAGTGACAAGTTTACTAGAAGTGAAGATGCATGAATTACAATCTTTATATTATGAGTTTTGAAGCAATCAACCATTCCTATTGACTGAAGACATCTATAAAGTCAATCAAGTACGATGATAGATATTTTCAAGATTGAGAAACTTTGTTACATCAGAGTAGCAATGACGTTTTACAAGTGATGTGACCATCAGGGGGAGTGTGCATGCGCTGTACTCTTTTTCCTTATCTAAGGTTTTGTCCCACTGGGTTTTCCATAGAAAGGTTTTAATGAGGCAGCTTATTATTTTGCGTGTAGAGGGATATTGTACTCTGATTTTTCCTTACTAGTGTTTTTCCCATGGGTTTTTGTAGTAAGGTTTTTTACGAGGCATGTTCTTCAGTAATGTACATCCAAGGGGGAGTGTTATGAAACGTATTATGTGGATGTTCATTGGGCTTTCTGATCCATTATGTACTTTATGTAATTAGGTTTCTCACATGATATGTACTCTATATATACCCCCTACTAAGATGAATAAAACTAATTCTATTGAATCTTTTGCTTGAATTCTCTCTCTATAGTTCTCCCTATTTCTTATTCTATAACAATGAGATGATTTTTGGGATTATAATTGAGTAATGTGAAGGAATATGGAAGGTCATAGGTAATTTGTCACCATTTTTGTGGTACTTTTAGGGTAATTTAGCCGCCTATCCAATACTTTAACAACGTAAAAAATTGATGGGCCCCCTTAAAACTTAACCTTTATTGTTGGAGAATCTTTATCCATCTTTTCTTTTTTACCTTCTCCTCTCACAACCGGCTAAAATATCATATATTTTGTCTCATTCACTTGTCATCCGATCCCACACGATATCTATTAGTTAACCGATTGTGAGAGGGAAAAGGGAAAAGGTGAGAGAGAAGGTTAGAGGGAGAAGGTAGATATCATCCCTCTTGTTGTTGAGGTCTTTAAAACTACACAATTCTCATTTCGGAAGTAGTCGTCTTAACTCTTAAGGTTTAAGACGAGTTAAATAATGACCCATTTGTATAGACAAACATCTTAACTTTCTCTAAATATTTCATTTTTGTCTTATCCACACAAGTTAGATAATACTTAACCTTTTTTTTATCTTAAGACGAATATATTGATTTAAATAAAAAAGACTTAAAATTATCGGAATTACTTTTTCACATACGAATTTTACTCTTTCACATACACTTTTTCATTAACTTTCCGCATCATACCCTTTTTCTAAACCTAGACAAACAAAGTCTCGTATACGTTGTTCCAAACAATCAGACTAATTGTTATAAAACCATGAAAATAATTAGTCCGATTGTTTTATAATTTTTCTAATCCATTTTTCATGGTTTTATAACAATTAGTCCGATTGTTTGGAACAACGTATACGAGACTTTGTTTGTCTAGGTTTAGAAAAAGGGTATGATGTGGAAAGTTAATGAAAAAGTGTATGTGAAAGAGTAAAATTCGTATGTGAAAAAGTAATTCCGAAAATAATTGGGTGAGGGAATGAAAAAAATGACAAGGATAAAATTGTAAAAAGCGTATGTGAAAGAGTAAAATTCGTATATTAAAAAGCCCGACCCAAAAATTATATGTTTGAATAGTTTAATCCCTTGTTTGTGCAGTTTACGCCTGGAGAGTTAAAGGTAGGACTAGGCGGAGTTCCCAATTGGGCACCTCATTAATATCATCGCCATTCTTCCCAATTCCCACTTCTCTCCAAATCTGCAACTTTAACCACCCTCTTGTTTCAATCATACAATCAAATCTAAATCATACACTAAAACTACTACTACTACTTCTTCTTCTTCTAACTAACATTTAAATCATTCACTTCTCCCTCCCATTTTATAACATCACACGCATTAATCTTGTTACATTCTGTAAGTTAGTTTATTTTTAACACCTCTTCCATTTTTATAATAACTTGTCCCATTTGGGTTTTATTTACGACGAATGTGATTTTTCAGGCGTGTTTTTAATCGGTGGACAATGGACTCCCTTATGGTTTGCAAAACCATCACTGCTCTTCCTACTCCTGTATATTCCTTTTCTTCTTTTCTTTTATTGTTTTACTGTTGAGTTGTTATCTGATGAAAACATACAAGAGGATGAATTAATAATGCAATGCAATAGAGTTTACATTTTGACCAAAAACAATCAAATTATTAATCGAGCTCGAGCTCCCTTTGTTTAAAGTACCGCTTACAAAGAATATAAAAGGTAAACAAATGACTGAGAGGAGGGAGTATTTGTGAGAAGCAGGATGGGTATGCCTATAAAATTATTTGGGCACTTTGCTACTTGTTGCGGCCTTTGTATTCAACCAACTATATTATAAACAAAAAGCTAACATCTTGATGCTTATCTGTTAATAAATTCCAATTGATTTCCGCTTTGTTCTGGGATGGTTGCTCATTTGATTGTGTCAAACTGTAAGCTTTCCTCAATTTTTTGATGTTAACTCAAGTGAAATCGAAATTGTTGGTTATATTTCACAATGGTAATTGCTTGCTAGTCTTAATTGTTTCCTGAAAGCTTTCTTCTGGTTACTCTCTAGTTTTTGACACTGTTCTGAAACGGGGAAAAAGCAAAAAAAGAAAGAAAATTGTTGTTGTGCACAAGCAATAAACATTGGTAATAACATTGATGAAGGGGTTCTTGCTTGTAGGGTCTATGGATGAACCAGAAAAACGAGTTCAAGAAAGGACCAAGTAGCTTACTAGTTGGTAGCCGGGTTAACTTTCCTAGGCAAACAGCTCGTGTGCTTAAGATCAATCGCACCTCCAGAAAGGCTGGAGGTGCACTTGCTGTAACTTGCCAGGCTGATAAAATTTTGGTCGCAAACAGAGGTGAGATTGCAGTGCGCGTCATTCGAACTGCCCACGAGATGGGCATTCCATGTGTTGCAGTTTACTCAACTATAGACAAGGATGCCCTCCATGTCAAAATTGCTGACGAAGCAGTCTGCATTGGTGAAGCTCCAAGCAATCAATCGTAACTTCTTTATCTCTCATCTTCCGATTTTCATAATCAAACATTTTTAAACAGATGACCTGATCAGGATTTAGACAGGAAAGTGCCTGAGGTGGACTGGAGTTGGGAGGGTTGGGTTGGTAGGTGATTAGAGGGGTTGGAGGGTGCGTGGTGGTAGGTGGTTAAAAAACAGGGGTAAGGTGAGTGACATTGTCATAGTTCTAGCAATAGCTTAGTGTAATGCGGCATATATCTTGATGAAGATTTGTGTATAATAAAAAGATAGAGCTTGTTTTTTGGGTCTCTCGACGTATGTACCATTGTTGTGTGGGAATATGATATGTAAGTAGGAGTAAGCTTTCATCCTTTTTTTTGCTCATTGTTAGGTTTATCATTTTCCTGGATTGCAAGTGTTTTGGTTATATTTTTGTGGCATATTATTGACAGTTTATATATTGGTAACCTTTTGAATTCTGTATTGTATATATGTCTAAGGTCACTTCTCAAATACTCCCTTATCAGTTCCTAAGATAAATCATGTAGATATCTCAAGAGAAAAGAGAAAAGAGAAAAGAGCTGGATGATGGGTTTGTTTTTTTAGGATGACAACGGATGCGGCATCACTGGCGAGAAGGGTGTGGTCGACGGTGACGAGGATGGCAAGGGGAAGGGGGTGGGGGTGTTAGCTGGATGATGGGTTTGTTTTTTAGGATGACAACAGATGGAGCGTCAACGGCGACAAGCGTGGGGTCGACGGTGACGAGGATGGCAAGGGGAAGGGGGTGGGGGTGTTAGCTGGATGATGGGTTTGTTTTTTAGGATGACAACAGATGGAGCGTCAACGGCGACAAGCGTGGGGTCGACGGTGACGAGGATGGCAGGGTTGGGCGGCGTGGACCAGGTGGGGGTGAATGATAGTGGTAGTTAAGTTAGAGGGTAAAGGGTATGCCAAAATGGGTGAAACAAACATCAACAAAGGGAATTATTATCTTTCATTCCCTTACCCTTTCCCCAAGCCTCACACCAAACAACCCCCTAAGTAACGGTTTTTTCATGAAACCTAACAAGCATGACAATGTTGTGGTCAAACCATCATATTTGAGAATATCTTGTACTGGTGACTTTGAAATATGCATCTCAAGTGCTATAATGAGAATTTGGTATTCAATTGTCTTCTATGTGTTATCATTCCTGTTTTTAATTTATTATAACAAAGCTAATCTGCTCCACAGATACTTGGTGATCCCCAATGTTCTATCAGCTGCTGTTAGCCGTGGATGCACTATGCTGCACCCTGGATATGGATTCCTCTCTGAGAATGCGGCCTTTGTTGAGATGTGTAAAGAACATGGAATAAATTTTATAGGACCAAATGTAAGCTGTTCCACGTTATGCTTTTTGTTTTGTGATTATATGCTGACTAGAGAAGCATGTTTTAATTGAGATGTCCCTGATTGTTCCTTTTTGTATACAATATGATATTTGCCCATCAAATACGGTCATTACAACCAGTGCATCCCTCGGTCTCCAACTTCCCTCATTTCACCACCCTCTTTCTCTCCTTTCCTCTTATCCCCTCTCTTCCACCTCACACCCTCTCTATGTAGTCGTGCACTTCTCCCACCATCATAAGACACGACATCCTACTAGCAGCCACCAGCGCTCGGCTCCTCTGCCTCTCTCCTTGGGGTTGGTTAAGATTTGGCTATGATGTTAGGGCTTCACCATCTCTTTGTTCTTATACCAAGATTTTATGCATCTGTGTTTCTTGATCCTATGGATTTCAATTTCGTTGTCAAATATAGCCTTGTTTGGGTATGTTTTACACTTTTACAGAACATTTTCTTTTTGTTTCTGAGATAATTGCAAACGTGCAGCCAGACAGCATCCGTGTCATGGGGGATAAATCTACTGCAAGAGACACCATGAAAAAGGCTGGTGTTCCCACTGTACCTGGAAGTGATGGATTATTGCAGGTATAAATAAACTTACCATGTCATTGTAACAACAGAGGTACTTTTCTTCGTTGATTTGTATATTTCCCAATAACCAGCTTTGATTTTGCCAAAATATGTAGAGCACAGATGAAGCCATTAAGCTTGCTCATGAAATTGGTTTCCCAGTTATGATTAAGGTACATGTCTTCTAAAGTTTATACTTTTGTTTTATAATATTTCTTATGAAGTAGTTCGATAAATCCCTTAATGTTTCTTTTTCATGAAGTAACATATCATAGCCCTCTCTATTTTTGTTTTTTTCAACATATTACGGAGTATTTTTCTTAAAAGACGTTTAACATTGAAGCTTCCTGCCCACCCTTACTTGCTTGGAGCTTTGCTTCTTATTCTGAACTAGGGTAATGAATATAATGATTATGATTGAATGAGTTTTTGATAGATACGAAAATTGTAAGTACAGGAAAGAAGCCGAATAAAAATAACCAGGCAAACACTCTCCTAAGACCGGGACCCAAGTTTTAAGTTTATTAAGGGACTGTCTGCTAAAGGAGTAGATTAAGAATTGTTTACCATTAATCACGTTTCAGCATTAGTTTCAAGGGTTCTGTTAACTAATAAAGCTTTCCATGAGGATCTCTTCTTCTACGATCACATCCCTCACAATCATTGTTGTGTTTACGAAGATACAACTCTATGTCCTAAAAATTAATCCCTAACATAATCTAAGTCACCTGTCTAAGCGCTGCTGTGTAGGCTAGAATCCAGACATACAATAGAAATGCCATTTCCATTACTTTCTCAACTAGTTGCTTTTGTCAGTGTTGATGTTGTGCCTACCGCAACATTGAGGTGCATAAGCCTTATTATGACACCATTATTTATAAAATAATTGTGGGAGTTTGAGAATGCCACAATATTGAGGTGACATAAGCTCTTAAATGACCTTTTTATCTACTCCCTCCGGTCCAATCCATCACCCATTTACTTTTATGAGGTTAAAGTTTCAAAAATTTGACTGTATAGGTAAAAAAACATGAAAAACTAAACTATCTAGTCTTTCACAAAGTTGTATGTTCAACGAAAAACAGTCCTGTATAGAGAAAACTACGGTCATAGTTTTATCTTCGAGGTCACCCAACAGTAAATGGGTAGAGTGGGTTAGATTGAAAGGAATTTATCTTGGTGGTCAGTGTTTAAGAAACTTGAGGGTCCCGGTCAAAGCTGTGCTCACTTTACAATAGACCACAGCCATGAAAAGTAGCTGTTCTTCCCTGAGGAGCAGATGTCAGTAGAGGCAGAGCTACTTTGTCATCCTAGTGAACACCTTTTTGCTCGCAAATTTGGTTTTGAGTCCTTGTATGTAGAACCTTGCAAAATTACATTTGTGTCCTAGCTTTTATGCGCTTACTGTGCTCACTTTACTCTTTGTTTTCTTTTTGAGCCTGGTCTCCTGTCCTTCCCTCTTATAGCAGTTTTCTCCTAATTTCTAGTCATCCTGATGCATTAATAGAATTAAGGCGAGTACATCCATTAAGAATGCTTTATCCAGAAAATAATTTGTGGTTGGCCGACTTGAACCGCAATATGGAATCATTACAGAAGGATTTAAATTATATGAGAAGGTAGAATGTAGGAACATACAAAAATTTGGATAAGGCAAGAATGACCGAGAAGCTGAAGGAAAAGGGTAGGTATGTGATTGAGTCAAGATAAATTAGCGATCTTTTGTTGGACCGTTCAGAAGATATATCTACACACGTTTTTGCGATTAGAATTATGTCAATGTGTACTATCGTTGGCTTTACTCTAAAGTCAAAAGTTTGTGGTTGGCCTACTTGAACCGCAATATGGAATCATTACAGAAGGATTTAAATTATATGAGAAGGTAGAATGTAGGAACATACAAAAATTGGATAAGGCAATAATAACCGAGAAGCTGAAGGAAAAGGGTTGGTATGTGATTGAATCAAGATAAATTAGCGATCTTTTGTTGGACCGTTAAGAAGATATATCTACACACGTTTTTGCGATTAGAATTATGTCAATGTGTACTATCGTTGGCTTTACTCTAAAGTCAAAAAGTTTTTTTTTTGAGACTTACCACTGTTTTAATGCTCTGTTGGAAGGCAACTGCTGGAGGTGGAGGCCGTGGAATGCGTCTTGCTAAAGAACCAGATGAATTTGTAAAGCTTCTCCAGGTGATGATCTTAATACTGCTGCTTAGGAGCTGCATCAACCTGAAATTGTTTGTTATACCCCTTTTGTTACTGTGTTGGACATCTCGAGATACCCCCCCCCCCCCCCCCCCCCTACTCCAGAAATGAAGATAATCCATTATTAAACAAAAAGCTAGTTAGTATACTACAAACTTCTGTTGTAAGTTGTAACCGTGGTCAGGGTCCATCCATGAAAGTTTATCTGTGGGTTCATGACTTCAAATGATATACGGGCCTAACATTTGTGGGTGTCTGATATACTGTCTCACGCATGATATTTAATGTATTGTTTAGGTGCATAATTGATGCACTTATACGGCAATATATCATTTTGGTTTTCAATTTTTTTTTTCTGCTCCTCCAGCAAGCTAAAAGTGAAGCTGCAGCTGCATTTGGGAATGATGGAGTGTATCTGGAGAAGTACATACAAAATCCAAGACATATAGAATTTCAGGTATTGCTCCTATTATTTACTACTCCCTCCCATCCAAACCAAAGGTAACACTTACCTTATTCGGACCATCCAAACCAAACTACCCATTCCTATTATTTGGGAATGATGGAGTATATTAGTTTTATTTGCTAAGCTTGTCATGTGAAAAATGTGGCGTCTATGAAGTGAATCAAAGGGCTCATTATTGTTTGATTCTCTGGCAAGTAATCGGCTCTTAAGCTTTCTTTTAATATAAGGTTGTCAACATCTAATCTGACTTTTTTGAACTCGATGGATAATGCAGTAATATGCAATTGCTTATAGTGACCTCTGACCCTATCTCGGGCGGGGGTCTTGTTATCAGCATTGTTATCATTGTAGTTTTTGCTGGTACTTGTACAGATAACAGATCCAGACATCCAGTCCACCTTTTGTTTAGTTTTGTAAAGAATAATGAGATACTGCTAATTTCTAAAACCGCTAGTTCATTATCATCGCTAGGTCCTTGCAGATAAGTTCGGGAACGTTGTGCACTTTGGGGAGCGTGATTGCAGTATCCAGGTTTCCCTTTAACTTCTGCAGCTTTCATTTCCTTTTTTAAATTAATAATGATCCCTACCGTTATTTTTTTTTTTTTGGAGAGAGGTTTCTCCTCCTAGATGCAACTTATGCTTCTCATACCTTATCATTTAGTTTCCTTTTATTTTTTCTGTCCTATCAATCTCGCCTGACTATTCTAACATCTAAGTGGACAGGTTTCCTATTTCCTGTGTTTTTGTCCAAATTTCTTGGCTGTTTTTACTTTAAATTACATCGTTCAGGGAGGGTATTCTGAAAATGATATTTACTTATAATTCCCGCTGATCAATGGATATGTGGCCCTATGAAACTTTTTTTTTGTACTTTATTTGATGACCTAATTTTACTTTGATATTCTTGAAGTGAGTTCTTAATGAAATATAAGCCGATATTCTATTTGGATTGATGATAAATTTGTAACTGAGGTTAAACTTTTTCTTACCTCGCTCTGTTTAACTTAATATTCTTCTTTCGCTTGTACTTGATCATCTGGTATGGGTATTTCCTTTTGTTAAGGATTGGTTTGAGCTGTATTTCTTAACTAGAGTGAAATCTCTAATTCCATATCTCAATGAGCAAAGACATACTTCCTCTGTAATTACATGATGTTCACATTTCTTTCTTGAACGTTGTTTTAGGTGGAGTATGATGACTAAATATGACAATTTGGTGCAACATTTAACACTACGTGTACTAGTTAAAATTTAACCCCACCCACTGCAACCAACTAACACCACCAGGCCAACCACCACAACACTTGAAAGTACATGCCAACATTCACTCTCATCAATCTCACCACCCCAACAGCCAATACTTAAGACAAAATACGCAAAGTGCACCACCCTCACCACCTGCAACCACTCAACACGCTCATCATGCACTACTTAATAGCGTCAGCGACACCTCTAAACCACAAGCAGTACTCATTCCCAGAGGCAGAGGTAGGTCGCAGGTGGACAAATGGGGACGTCGGGGGTGGGCATGGGCGGCAAGCAGATGAGCGTCATTTCAGATTTTGAGTCCAGATGCTTTTTCAATGAGAGTTCGGCGGTGGAAATCTTATGGGTGATTACTTATTAGATTGGCGGGGGAGAAGGTCATGGGTGGGGACTGTGAAGATCAGAAATGAGGGAGGTTGGACTTGGGAAGGTCATGCGACGGGGAGGTGTGGACCGGCGCTGAGGGAGGTGTGGAACCGACGGGGAGGTGGAGTGGAGGAGAGAGAAGTACTTGGGAGGAGAAAAAGTGGTATTTGGGAAGGAGAGAGAAGGTGGTAGCTGGGGAGGAGAGAGAAGGTGGTAGTTGAGGAGTAGGAGATAGGAGATGGTAGTGTGGAGGAGAGAAAAGGTGGATGGTGACTGGTGGTTTGAAGAGGGAGGGAGCTGATCTTAGTTAGGGTTTACTTCCTCCATTTCACTAAGATCTTCTTCCGGTCCTTTCTTTATGTTCTTCCTCTTTCCTTTTTGACACAAAATATGCCGCTAATATTACCCCATCACTGACCCTAGACACCCTCTTGAAATAAGAACAACATGTTCCTCTTCACTAAAATGTTGTGCCCAAAAGTAACTAGAAGATCAAAAGGGGTGTTAAAATAGCCGATATTTTTCTAAGATTTGACCGATACAAGGCTAGTCAAGCGGATACAGCTTATACTAGTTGCATACAAACAAGCCGACGATTAGTTTGATGAGGCGCAAGACACATCGAGGCCCTAAGAGACCGAGTAGACGACGTGCAAGGTGAAGGGAGCTCGCCATTTGCACTAGAGGCAGAGGTTCTTTGTAACATATTTGTATTTTCCAAATAAAAATTGGACAACAATAATACCCTTATTAGGAGTTTTCAAGTTTTGGCTAACATGTAAAGTAGTAAAAAAGGGGAAAAGAAATGACATAATTAAAGATCCAAAAACAAAAAACATTGAAACTGCGTACGAGTGAGCTTCGTTACATGAGCCTTATCTAAAAGGTGCACTTAAAATGCACCAAGGCCTTCTGGCTAGTGCCTCACCTATGACGCGCCATTGCATTGTAGTATGCAACTGCGATTCACGATTGTTATCGAGATTGCGACCAGTACGGTGATTTCCATGGTAAAAAACTAATGTTAGCTTGCATATTAGTTGTATGGGCTAGACTCAGTCTGGCTGTAATGTCATGAGATTTTAGTATGGTTCTTTTGGTGAAGTCCTCTCTTTGAAGTTTATATTAGCTAAGATGGACCTTCAGACCCAGACTCAGACTTAGACAGACTCACTGAGGTGAACACAATGTTGTGTGTGTGACAAGTTGTTTTAAAGATTAAAAGACACTCTGATATGGTCAAACAAGCGTCTTAAGTATTGACATTTTGTAAAGAACTATTTGTACTACTCATGGACTCATGGTACATGCACATAAAAAACTCATGGACATGATTTACCCAATCATGGACATAATTGACCATTTTACCCCTTCCATTTCAACACCCACATTTTACCATTGTTTCAATAAAATTAATCTCTTAATTTACTCCCTCAACGTACCAGTCCACCATGCACTACCCAACCACCACCATCATCTAATGGCCATTGTGCACCACCCTCCCCCACCGTCCCTTCTCCTGTACCTCCTTGCACGTCTGTTCCATCCCTGCCCACCGCCGGCCGGTCCAAACCCACCATCTCCAAACCCGCCCCTCCTGTAACAATTGATCCTCAAACCGCGTGCCATGCCCACTACCACCCAGATCCGCGCCACCCTAACCCGACCCTCCTCCCCCACCCATGTTCGCCTCCCTCGCTGGCCGACTTCCCCAACTATGCTTTCGTGTCCATAAAAATTCCATGCAAGATTGGTCTGTGAACTCAATTGATTCTATAAAAAAAGTCTGCATTTCCGGGTCCTGCACCTTGAACAGCGTCGCCGGCGACGACGTTGATGGAGTCTGGCCATGGTGGAGGAGATCAGGTGGCTTATTGTAGTGGGGATAGGGTAGTTCGGAGGCTTAGTTTAGGATGTTGGGTAGTAATTAGGGAAGTAAGGGATGGAGTCAGGAGGATAGAAAAGGGTAGTCTGTCAATTTTATGAGAAAATGTCCATGATTGAGTAAAATGTGTCCATGAAAGAGCAATTACGTAAAAAAAGAGGATATTTAGTTCCTCTCTTTATATTAAGAGGCAATTGTGTCCCCGATGTCCTTCATATGTATTCTTATTTAAAGTGTTTCTATTACGTAATTTTACCTTTTTTTATTGTATTTTCTTGTTTTACTCTTAGTTCACACAGGGTCGGTGTCGTGTTTGATTTTGATGTGTCAGGTACAGTGTCGGTGTCGTATCGAGGTGAGTTGTGTTGGACTCAGGAAACGGTAGCTAAGTGAAGTATTGGAGTAACATAGCTACAAACTGATAGTTAAACTATAAAGTGTAGTTTTTTCAGAGCTTTAAAACTGTATGCAGCAAAATCACATTTTATTACTCCTCCGTTCATTTCAATTTCTTATGTTTATTTAGAATACGTTAGGAGAATTTTGAATAAACGTACACAATGAAAACTTCATTCTTGATTGAAACGAGAATATTTATGAAAGCCTTTCCAGAAACTTGCACTTGTTGTTCTGATGAAAATGAATAAAATGGGGAAAGTACTACAACTAAGGCTACCATTGAAAGGTGAACGACTCGGAATCTAATAGAACACCCATGTTATTTTGTATGTCAAAGTCAAACATACCATCAAAATAGGTTTAGCTGGAAAACGTTATAATCATTTAATCCCTTCTCACCTTAATCTAGCTGGAAGGGCATGTTGACTTAACAAGATTTGCCTTTACACCCTACCTAATGGCATACATATTTGTGCAGAGAAGGAACCAGAAGCTGCTTGAAGAAGCACCATCTCCTGCGTTGACTCCAGAATTAAGGAAAGCCATGGGTGATGCTGCTGTTTCTGCAGCTGCCTCAATAGGTTATATTGGAGTTGGAACAGTGGAGTTCCTTCTAGATGAGAGAGGCTCATTTTACTTCATGGAGATGAATACCAGGATTCAGGTTAGATGAAAACATGTCAGATTGTGGACAATTTCTACTTACTGATATGATGACAATTAAACGAGATTTCTTATTTTATATTTAGGTGGAGCATCCTGTGACAGAAATGATATCCTCAACTGATTTGATTGAGGAACAGATTCGGGTGGCTATGGGGGAAAAACTCCGCTACAAACAGGTAACAGTAATCTTAAATTCTATAGTGAATCTTGGAATGTGCTTTTGGTGATATTGTTCATTAATTTAATTGCAGGAGGATATAGTGCTTAAAGGACATTCAATTGAATGCCGAATTAATGCAGAAGATGCCTTTAAGGGATTTAGACCAGGGCCTGGTATGGGATTTTTTTTTGTCTATTTACCTTTAAGAACGCCTGCTTTTCTATGTAAAACACAGAAGCATGTTTGATCTTCTAATACTAGCTGTCCCCAAATCACTTAGGGTGTGTTTGGATGGGAGGATTTGGAGGGAAAGGGAAGGCAGAGATTCAGAGGGATGAGAAATCTTTTGTTTGGTTAGCAAAATGGAGACGGGGGGATTTGGAGGGGAGGGAAAATGGATCCCTCTATTTCTTTCTCGAAGCCAAATTATTTCCCCTACAACAAAGGAAGGATTTGGAGGGAAAATCACCTCCCCCGTTCCCCCTCCCCTTCCCTCCCTTCCCTCCTCCCCCTCCCCTCGCTTTCCCTCCTATTTTGGTATCCAAACAAAGCCTTAGGGACTATGGCTTTGTTATTGACTTGTGGTAGTCTGTACCCTACACTACAGGCAAATCCTCTATCATGCATAGTGAGCTTTTTACTTCAAATTGATTCGTTTCCGCTAGGATCTTTTGGCTATTGAGAAGACTGGGCTTCTTTTTAAAGCTATTCTTTTTTGTAACTTTTCTTAATAATAATATCCTGCTATTTTTTCTTCTGGAGAAGTAAAATAAGAATTTAGTGGAAGATGGATGTGTAATCGTGAATGAGTTTGCTTTTCTTTGTTTATTTTGTACCCTTTCAAGTCTGAGGCACTGGTCACTGGTCACTGGTTGTTGTATGTTGATATTTGGAACGTGATTATTCTGGTGCAATGGAAGGCTTCAACAGTACAAAATTACCTTAATTCCTCGGCTTCCTACCTTGCGCTGAAGCATTTTGTTTTGGACATTAGCATTTTTGCTTCCAATGCATGTAGAATTTTCAGTCTGTCCAAACCTGGAGTCTGAATTTTCATGGTATTTTTGTTGCTGTCCCGGTTCATAAATCCTATTGCCCCTGAAAAGTGTCATGCTAAAGAATTATAACAATCAAGACATAGGCTATCGTTTTTTTACTGTTGCAAGATGGAAATGAACATGTTGTGTCTCAATATGTTCTTTCTAAACTAACTCTGCAGCAAATGCACAATTACTTTTGGTCTTTTGGTAAATTAATTAAAGTTACATGCACCTCTTGTCTCAGGAAAAATTACCACCTACTTGCCTTCTGGGGGACCATTTGTAAGGATGGATAGCCACGTTTATCCCGGCTATGTTGTTCCACCAAGTTATGATTCTCTCCTTGGCAAGGTCTGTCAGACTACATTCTCTCTCTCTAAATCTGGACGAAAAAGTATGTTTGTTTTTGTCATGTTCAGGGTCAATGTTTGCTACTTAATGTTTACATTTTCAAACATATTGGATTAACGTGCTTTTTTAAGGAGTGCTGTTAGAAGTCGGCATAGTTTATAAGAACCTGAACAGAAATATGCTTGACAACGACTTATTTTGTGATTGAAAATGTTTGATTTGTAATTGATGCTCAATGCCTTGGGATTACATGGTATTTATAGGTAAACATACAACCTTTCATATTTTAGGGTGTATACATAGTACATATATTATCCTAGAACTTATCTTATATAAGTTCATGAACCTAAATTTACTACTTAATTCTAGAAAAGTATCATATCTCTACACTGCTTACTCCTTGTGGATTTTGGCCGTAACTCCGAGCTTGTGTCTTAAAAACCCAAATATGTTTCTTGCTAGAGCTTTTGTAAAATTGTCAGCAATTTGATACGCAGCAGAACAATCGACAAGGGCTTACTTCTCTTGTTCTGCTTCTCGAATGGCATGAAATTTGTTCTTCATATGATTTGTCTTGCTGTGACCAACTGGATTTGTAGCAATAGCGTGTTGACTGTCGACTAGAAGCTTTGTTGATTTGTCTTGCGTGTGACCCATATTGGCCATATATGCTAGTATCTTCCTTAACCAAATAGCTTGATTAACATAGCACTTGCTGCCACATACTAAGTTGGAGTCACAATTGTTTCTTAGACACATCCATGAGAACATCCTGGAACCAAATGTGAAAACATAGCCAAAAGTACTTTTCATGTCGTCAACCGAACTGGTCCAATCGCTGTCAAAATAGGCTGTCAATTTTGGCTATGCACTTGATTCAAACATAATTCCAAAATTCGAAGTTCCGTTTAGATATCTTAAGGAATCTATTTGCTGTTCCCATTTGGATGTCCCTTGGTTCATTCCAAGGTTACACGGTTCGATTCGGTTCGAGTTCGTAATTCGTAATTCGCTATGCCTAGTGAACTGGGTTCGATGGGTAAATAAATAGCCTATAGTAATTTAAGTTGTAAATATTAACAAATAAAAAACTTAACAATTTAATCTTTTTTTGTCCTAAAAAATAAAATATATCAAATAAAATACAGTATTGAAATTAGCAAGAGTCTCTTTTCTGATCTTTGGTAGTTGTGTAAAATAAAGTAACAGTGTCATATAACAAAGTAAGTGGTGCAAAAGACCAAACAACCCATCCAAAAAGTAACTTAGTTGTCAGCCGCCACTCTTTTAAAAGACCAAAGATGTCATTTAATAAAACCCTACCTACCCATTATTACCCATATGCTTTTTTACAACCACCCCAATAAAATACAAACCTTCTTCCCTCCCTTTCGTCTCCCCCTTCACATTCAGCCATTAACCCCACCATACTAGCTCCATATCCGGCAAGGCATGCCAAGGTACAGGTGGTCTTAACTCTCTGCTAACAGAGTTCGTTGACCTGACCGGCCTGGGTCGCGAACTCCGGCGACCTGGGTCGCGAACGACCCCGGTTCAGGTACGACGAACCTGGTTCGGGAATCGTGGGTCTGAATTCCGAACCATGTATCACTGGTTCATTCTAAGCTGCCCAAAATGATAAGTTATTGAATAAGTTTTCACTATATGATCAGAAGAGAACATCATCAATAAATTTTTGTACCTTTCTTTGTTTGGACAACAATGGTTCCCTTTCCTTCTGTCTCTAAGACGACTCCATTTCCGACTCGAACATGAGTCTTGTTTGTTATCAAGATCAGTGAAGAGTTTCTTATAAGTCATATAGCTTGTACAATCACTCTTGATGAGCCATTTTCGCTTATTGCTAGAATTCTTGCTTTGACAAACTTGAAATAGATGATTCTCAAACCTTCGGTTTGGCTTGTTTACCATCCTTCTCGTTATGGCCAAACATCTTGCAAAATCTGCATTGTGGTTTGGGATTCCCCTTGAACCAACAATTCTGCTCTAGATGATAGCTTAGGCCGCAAGTGTAAGATGGAGGAAATTCTCCAGTTGTGGATGAACTATGTTACCCTCCATATTTTTGCTTTTACTTTCTTGTAGATATGGTAACTTTGATTTGTTCTTAGTTTGCAAAGCACGCTCAATTTGACTCTCATCGCTCTTCATGTATTTTTCCTCGTGTGCCAGCAATGGACTAAAACAACTAAGTAGCGCTGAGTGTCTCAAATCTTTAAATTCTTCAATCATGGAAGCAATGGTAGTGAACTTATTATGGAGAGTTACTAGAACCTTGGGAACGATTATTTCATCGCTATTAGTTTCTCCATAATTTGCATCTGATTTACAAGTTCCATGAATCTTTCCGAATATTCTTTAATGTTCTCATCGTCGCTCATCTTGATATTTGCATATTCTCTTCCTAATCTTTAAGTCTTACAAGCCTCACTTTACCACTATGGAAATATGAAAGAGCCCTTGCATCTTTCATGTCAACATTCTTTACTTGTAATTGCGTAGCGGGATATTCAGATCCTTCTACTCTTACTTGAAAACCCTTTTCCATAGATCACAAGACATTAGAAATAGTTTCATTTTGACACTCTAATAAATATAATTTTCTCTTGCAAAGTTAGGGGATGTAGGGAGAGAAACACTTCAACTAAGCCCTACTTCTAAGAGATTGATATGATTTCTAGTGGATATGTTAAGCCCTTTAAGATCCCTAATGGCTCTAATGCCAAATGTTGGAATTTGGAGTATTTATAAGTGGGGAGAAATATGATTGACAAGGATTTACTTTAGGATTACATGGTATTTATAGGTAAATATACAACCTTTCATATCCTAGCATGTATCACTCATGTATGCAAGAATAATTTAGATTCATAGTACATAGATTATTCTAGAATTTATATCTAATAACTTCATGAACTTGAATTTACTACATAATTCTTCGAAATTATCATATCTCAGTAAGTGCATATAACATGATTGCAGATACACATACAAGTAGCTATTCTTCTTACATCCTCACATACAACAAAAAAGCCTTACTCCCAAAATGATTTGAGGGGCGATAGCATAAATTATCATTCGAAACCAAATTTGAAAAATCAAATTGAAGTGACCAAGAGGTTTGAAAAAAAAAAAATATATATAAAAAGAGTAACAAAGGTTGAAAAGTATTGGTTTTTTTTTTTCAAATAAAAATGAAAGTAGAGCATGAATCCAAAAATCAAACTACATCCTCCATGAAAATTCTCTCAACAGAGCCCTCTCCAATGCCATGTTTCTCTAATTCTCAAACAATTGCTGTCGTTTTCAGTCACCCTAATTCATGTATGTTACGGTTTCCTTCTTCCACCTGTATCTTATCATTTCCCCATTCTAAGCCTTCTAACTGAGCTTCTTGTGAACTCCGTCTCACATAGCTAAACTACCCTAAACAAATTTCTGGCATCTTATCTTCAATACATGAAACTCCTAAACTCTCCCAACCCACCTCAGTCCTTAACCTATCTTTCCTCATATGCCTGCACATCAAGCGGAGCATATGCATTTCCGCTACACCCATCTTTTGCACATCCACCTCCCAACACTACTCAGTTCCATATAAGAGCGCTAGTCTAATTGCCGTGCAATAGTATTTACCCTTTAATTTATAAGGTATACTCGAAACCCAGGGGCACTCTTCCACTTCAATTACCCTCCCTTAATTCTATGTGCTACATCTCCATCCACTTCCCCATTATTCTATATAGTGAATCTTAAATCCTAAATACCTTAAACAATTGAAACCTTGAACAATCTTCCCATCAAGAGTGATAGTGCCTGCCTCCCTTCGTTCCCACGAAATTACAGTCCAAAGATTCCGTTTCCTATCAACTAAAGCCACGAGATTCTAACATTTGTCCCCAGAGTTCAACCTTCCTGTCAACTCCACCCTTTGTCTCTTTATGTCATCTGCAATATCACACCATAATACCTCATCTTGAATTGAGCCCCTCAATTCGTACGTCCTCACATCAATAATAAACGGGCAGCTTGAAGTATAAAGCAAATGAAATACTTGCTATTCTCGTGGTTTATACTTGTCACATTTTACTGCAAAACAAGTGTTAAAAATGGGAAAAAGGTATCAGATTTCAAGTTCTAAAGCATAGATAATGTTAAAAAAAAAGTTTTCTAGTTGTTTAAAGCAATTTTGGCTATAAACCAGCTGTAACTGAATGACTTTCATCACTTTAGCTGTCCATCTGACCATCTGTGCTATATTTTGGAGTATCATTTATACTGTTTGGAGGGTGTTGTAAAGTGAATACTGAATAGTATGGAAATCTGATAGTAAAACCTGACAGGCACATATTTTTACCATGCATTTTAGTTAGTTTCTTAATTTTCCCTATCTACATCAATCACAGTGTGTATGTCTGATATTGTGTATCATTGGAGCGGATAACAACTTGTGCGTTTACCTTTTGGTGCCTTAGTACGGTGGAGTTGTTTATTACTTAACTATGGTACCATTTTGCTTGGTGTAGCTGATTGTTTGGGCTCCAACTCGAGAAAAGGCCATTGCTCGTATGAAGAGGGCCCTTGAAGATACAATCATTACAGGTGAAATTGTTGTGCTGTTGAAATTGTGACCAATATAATGAGAGCTGTCTTAGCGGGATGGTAGATTTGTTATTGTTTGAGCCTTGGGAGTTTGGGGTTGATTAAACAACTTGGCAATTTCGATATTTGCTCTTCACCTTGTAAGTCTTGGTAAGTGTCATCTTTGGAGTGGGTGTTGATTCTAACAGTTTTTAAATATTCTTCATGTAGGTGTCCCAACAACTATTGAATACCATAAACTTATTCTTGATGTCGAGGTGATTTATTTTTATATAATTCGTTCCTCATAAATATATATCTCTTATCCGGGAATCCCTCATTTTTTTCCCTTTCCTTTTCCTCCTCTTACACAGGACTTCAAAAATGGGAAAGTCGACACTGCTTTCATTCCCAAACATGAACAAGAGCTTGCGGAGGTATGAATGTCAAATGTAACCCAAAAAATGTTTTCATTTCAGTTCGTCATTTTTTTTCCATCTGAGTTACTTTTGTGCTCTCTATAGTTGCTTCTCTAATTAACCTTGCCTTTGTATGCAGCCTCAGCATGTTGTTCGCGCAACTCCTGACAAATAATTGGCTGGCGCAACTGCGTAGATACTGATACGGTTTAACATCTAGCAGTCTATAAGATGTACCTAAAGTTGCAGGATAACCTTGATTCGACTTGATTGAACTTGATCTATTTATCCTCATTCACTGAACCTGCACCCAAGACGTAGGTTGTTTTGAGGGCAGAAATGTTGGTGGATTGCGTTCGAAGCTGGAGAGATTGAGTAGTCTTTTTCCTCTTTTATTTAATAAAGGGAGCAGTTTTCTTTTTTTGCTTTCTAGTTTTCCCATTCATTTCAAAATTATAGGATTATTTTTGTAATTTATCGTTTTAAGATTTTTTTTTTTGTAAAAGCCAGCTTGTTTAATACTCCCTCCATTCAACTCCACACTACACATTTTTCTTTTTGACACTATTCACAAGTAAGAAGAATCTTTCAATTTCCCGCTAATACGTAAGAGAAAATATATTCATGTGGGATCTTGTTTGATTCGTCTTTAGGAGTATATTAAAAATATCTAACTCGTATAATTTTTGCAAATACGTAGCGAACTATATTTACGACGCAAAACGCGCGTTGGCAAACGTGAAAAAAGAAATGTGTAGTGTAGAGTTGAATGAAGAGAGTACAAACTAATCAGTTTGACCACTTTTATACCATTTAACTCTTCATATATCTATTTAATAACAAATGTAGTATACAAGCTTGTTGGAACTCGAAGGCTACTATCTCCTTTATATAAAAGGAGAAACATTTAAAGTGTTGTGATTGGTTCTCATAACTTTTTGCCAAGGGATCCACCACCATTTTTTTTCATGAATTTCCATCCCTAATCATCATTTTTTTTTCTTTCTCCTTCAAAGATGCATTTCTTAGGCTTATTAAGTAATTTATACTCGTATTACTTTATTGTACAATTTCTTTAAATTTACATACAAATGATATAATCAACTACAAAAAATTATATATCATATAATATAGAAAAAATTATACACAGTCCAATTTTTTTTAATATTCACAGATTTTAGAATAAGGCGGTCTCACGTTGTGAGACGAATCCATCTACATCTACATAGTATAAAAGCAAAGTATTTTAGATGAGGCTCACAAGAACAAAAAATTCCCTAAAATTCCTACAAATTTTATATAAACGAAAAATCATACAGTATCTTTTATATAGATTAAAAATGTTACAAATATAAATGAAAAATCATATATGGAGATAAAAATAAATATTTAATACAAAACACGGATTTATATCATCTAATGCCCATATCTTACATATCTCCTTTATATAAAAGAGGAAACATTTGAACCTTTCCTATTGGTTGTTCAAGATGAAAAATGTATCAAATTTTTAGTGATGTAGGACCCCCTGTTTTTGCTAAAGAATTAATTGGGCTTTCTCCTTCATTCATTAATTATTCGAAAAATTTCCACGGTACCCCCGAACTTTGATAGTTTGCCAGAAATACCCAAAATTTTGACCCGAAAAACTTTATGTGGCCATAACTTGGCTTTACGAACTCGGAAAATGAGGATTTTTTTTTTCAAATTGTTGATCTTTCCGAGAGCTATGATTTGAAAAAAAATTATCGTATTTGGATCCCGTGGCTAGGAGTTTTCGTATGTCAAAGTATTTTTCACCAAACAAACTTTGAGTGACCATATCTCTTGGTCACAAGTTCCGAACTCGCCAACTTTTTTTTCCAAATCGTAGTACCCGGAAAGATGAACGATTTAAAAAAAAAATGTCATTTTTCGAGTTTTTAAACACGAGTTATGACCACTTGAAGTTTTTCGGAGTAAAAATTTGGGTATTTCGGGTAAAATGTCATAGTTCGGGGGTACCGTGGGAATTTTTCGTTAATTATTTACTCACTCTCTTCTACTTTTATTAATTTCATTAATTATTTCATTAGATTAATGTGTTACATAATTACATTACACTACGCTATATTATATTAAACATAACATTGAATAAATAATTACATAATCTAATCACATTTACACATCCGTAAAATAATATTACAAAACACAGAGTATTACCTTCCGTACAATAGAATAGAAATTACAAATAATTACTAAGTACAAATAATTACATTCCATAAAAGTAAAAATTTACACTCCAAAAAAATTACGAATATTATAAATAAACTACATAATTACATACAAATTATTAATATAATTTCTAATAAAAAAAATCATAGTATAAGTTTCAAAACATATAATTTATACTCCGTAAGAAATCATATTATGTTTCAAAATTTTGGCCTTAGGGTAAGACATGTTTTTGTAGAACATATAGTTATTTTCATTCCCGTTGATATAAGAATTTTCTTTGTTCATTATATTGGTTTAAATTATTATATTAGTTTAATGTATTAAAATCATGATATATTAACAAAGTATATTAACTTTTTATCGATTTTTTAATTGATTGTGAATTTAAAATTTATCTTATAAAAATATACCACTTATAATTTTTATGCCTTTTAATTACGGCACGAGTTTAAAACTAGTTGACTCTTATTGCAAAGCAACAGGTAAACCGCTGGAATGTGGATAAATTTGGATTGTGCTTTTCTACTTTCATGTACGCTTTTACGATTTTACCCTTAGTTTATTTTCTCATTTCCCACATCGAGTGTAACACCCTCGATTTTATCGTAATAAGTAATTTAATAAATCATTGATTTTATAATTCTCTTATACTTTTATTTGTTAAAATATTCCAAATTTGATAATTTATTATTATTATCTTTTTATTTTATGAGAATCTCATTTTTATTTTAGTTGGGTAGAAACCATCTCATTTTCGCCCGTTTTGAGTCAATAGTCGGGTTCTACTCAAAAATCCAAGTGGAGCAAGTCCAACTTGAGTTTTGGGTCATTAATTATTCGTATTTCTAGAACAAATCCTTATCACTCCATCTTCTTCCCTCAAATTGTCAGCACACTTCTCTCCCTAAACTCTATAAACACCATTAACACCCCCACCTTCTCTCAAAAACCTAGATCCTTCATATCTCCCTCAATTCTCAACTAATTTTTGATTTGTTTGTTGTTTTTGAAATCACCTTTTCTCCCTCTTCCTTTATATGTAATAATGTTTCATCTTTGTTACCTTTAAAAATTCCATCTTTTCTTTGAAATAGATATCGTCCCAAAGTTTTGTTTTTTACTTGTCTCGGAGGAAGCTATGAAGACCGAAGGAAGAATCTCATCCTTTAGAAGAAGATCGGAAGCTTAGAAGATGCTTAACAAGGTAACATAGAGGGGTTACTCGGTATCACCTTGTTTGTTTCTTTACGTGTTTTAAAGTAGAATTTCATGTTAAAGATTGAACTTTTTCTTATTCTTGCCTTGGAATTATGCCTTTTGGATGTGGATTAGTTTATTTGTGGCTCATTGTTAGTAATTTGTTGAATGTGATAGTATACATGTGGGTTTTTGATGTGACTATGGCATAACTTGTGTGTGAATCGATTTTGGGGGAGCCATGGTTGAGTCCAGTGCAACGAAGGGCTGTCTCGGCCTCGTCACACTCGTGACATAGTAGACAGAACCATCACCCGCCTTTGTAGATACCCCATTTCTACACCTTCCGCCAATCACCCAGTGATGATTGGGCCGCATGTTTGGTACGCGGAACGGTTTATAACAATTCGTAAGTTTATCGTCAAGTGATAGCTCAAACACTTGTTTCTACCCCTTGGTCATCATCTACGCACCGGTACGGTCGTTTTGACAGTCATTAGAGTTCATTTGGAGTCCGGGTTGAAAAACGCTTCATTTTCTAGAAACCGTTTTAAAACTCTGAGTCGGAACGCGTGGGAATATTATGGATATTTTATTAATATTTCAAATTATATCTTATTAATAAAATATTATCTCGTATCTTTGTAGAAGAAAAATATAGATCTACCACAATTCCGTAATAGAAACGTGGAAATCTTTCTTCCGCAGAAGGAAAGCTATGGGGAAATGACGCAGCAGATGCTGCGCCTCTTCCAAAGATCGCAAATTCCTGCACGCCCCTTTCCCAGCCTGTTTTCTCCGATTTCGTGATAAGTTTGTGTAATTCCCAAACTCTTCATATTTTCTGCTATAAAAGGAGAGCTTCGTTCTCACTTTTAAGGCACGCGAGTGTTCCGCCCCTTTTGTTCTCTCTTTGCATTCTAGACCTTGCTCTAAGCTTTTCGACATCTACGTGCTTGATCAATCGACCATGTAAGCTCAGATCCTTCTGGGTACCCGTCACGTTATTGCATGACCGACCAATTTGAACACTACATAATCAATCAATCAGTTAAGCAATCAATGTTAGTCCTTTAACAAGGGGACTTTCTACATACATTCGAGTCGAGCTATCGCTAAAACGATAACTTAGTATCTCTCGTTTCGTCAACATGTAGGTCTGAGGGTGTAAATCCCGTCTTTTATTTTGCATTATTTGTTATTCGTTTAATTGATGTAAGATTTACGTCAGAAATATATTCAAAATCGATTTAAAATCAAAACCCTTTTCATAAAACCTTTTCACCAGTCATCAGACGTCGAGAAGAATCACAGCAGCAGCTGCGCCATCTGGAAGGACCGCAGCATCTGCTGCGCCTCTTTCAGGGGCTCCCTGCTACTGCTCTTCTTCTTCCTCTGGTTCCTGCGATTTTCTTATTTTATTTCTTTCCTTTTTTGTAATCTTTCGTAAAACGTTTTGTTCTTGACTTAGATCCCTAATAATTCGATATTATTGGGTTTTCGTCTTTGAATCAAATTTGGGTTTTAGAGGTTCAATTCGTTCATATCAAATCTCTAGATTCATTGTTGATACAAATTGTATTGTAATTAACATGTTAAATCACTTCCATTCGAGTTATAGGTCAATAATCATCGTAAGTATACTAACCAACATTACTGCTCGCGATTCTGACTTCACAGTCAGAATTCAACTCAAGAATAGACACAACAAGTGTTGCGCCTCTTCCACAGGACGCAACTGTTGTTGCGCCTGTTCTGGGTTGACTTCTGTCCCTGAAATTCCGTTTTCGCTTTGACGTAGCTTTAATTGCGTAATTAATTAACTATTAGTCGTGTTATCGCTCCTGATTTGTGTTTTAGTTTTTCAAACCCTTTCCTTTTCTTCAAAACTCAGTTTTGAGTATATTTCTGGCGTAGATCCCGTGATTCTTTGTAATCCGTTGTAATCTTATTTAGTCGTTATAATTTTAGTATTCTGTGCTTTTCCCTCGTATGTAATTGATTCTAAATTCCCAATTCGACATAATTGAGTGTTAATTACATGTTCACCGACATAGTCTAATTCACATGCTAGGATTAACACGTTGGATGTTGCATTGCATGCATATAATCGATAACATATCAAATATGAACGATTTCCCTAGTCATTAGTAGAGGCCGCTATCGAGGCGAGCGGGATTAGGTGTTCGATTAAAGAGCTTCCTAATACGTACCCTCACCCCTTACTTCAGATCTCTGTGAATATCTGTGTTCATTGGCATCCACGAGAGTCATTCTAGACATAGAAGGCTAACGGTAACGAGTTCATTGTTAATGTCATTACTTTGTGTCTTGACATAACATAAAGTATTCAAACGGTTCCAATTTCCCATAAAAATTGGTGGCGACTCCAAAAATGCGTATTTTTACGCTTGTCCATCCAAGTGCGCCCCTCCGTGGTTCCCTGTGTACCACAGTTCGGCAAGGATCACCAATCTGTGTATCACAGCCTTCGTCATGTTTCTGACATACATGTCACGCTCGTTTTGGGGATATCTCTGTCGTTTCTTTCTTGTTTTGGGCGTGTGACCTATCGTTGGAACCTTAAGAGGCTGAGCTATCACCTCTAATTGAAAATACTGCATTAACATATCTAGAACTCAAGTTATAGCCGTGCCGTTTAAATTTGACTCATGTTTTAGATGGTTTCCAAACATGTTTTGAGATGGGATCTATGTTTCTTATTGATTATACTCCATCCTAGTCACTCATTTCTTCCCCTTTTGTTTTTGCACAAGAATTAAGAAAATGAATTTGGACGAGACAAAATACACTACCCCACATACAAATGAATTTGGACCACACACAACCCCACATCCAAAAAGGGAAATAGGGAAGAAAACCCGACTTACCCAATAAGGAAGAGGGAAGAAGTGAGCGACTAGGAGGGAGTAATTCTTAAACTTTGTCTAATGCTTATGTATCATGTATAAAATCATGTTTATTAATGTTATATTTATCTTATGCCTTATTCACATGTTTAAATGAAGGTTTTACATGTTTAACTCATTTAAGTCATGTATGCCTTGAGTAGTTGCTTGAGTCATGGTTGTTGGATGATATTGAACACTAATTTCCCGTTTGTACCCTTATACTTGTTAGACTTCGTGTATGAGCGATGAGGGTACATCCTTTTGTTCTTATGCATATGTTAGTGGGAATATGATGACGTTGTTAGAAGGCGAACCCTCAGCGTCGATCGACCTGACCGTCAAATGTTGAAACCTTGCGAGGTGGTTTCATTGCATGTAGCGTACTTGCTTGTTTATTCTAGACCCTATCTTCTGTGTGGTTTAGCCGGAATATGGTGCTTGTACTCTTTCCGCCTCTTTCGTGTGGTTTAGCCGAATTTGGGGTACTCGACTTCCGTTGGGTCGATCGAGTCTTGGATGCGAAATGTTTATCGTATGTTGAATCAGAACTCATTTATTCCGAGAGTCTGCCCAGATTTAGACTAGGACCGTATTATATTATCATCCTCTTACCGGGAGGATTAGAGTCTTGAGTATACGAAATATTTATCGTATACGGTTCAGGGAAACGTTTATCCCGTGGACTTGTTCGTCTTGGTCATGAGTATATGAAATGTTTATCGTATACGGTTAAGGGAAAAGTTTATCCTGTGGACTTACATTCGACCTGTCTTGCAAAGTACAGATGCTAGTTCCTGTCATTTACCGAGAGAGTATGTTTGATTCCCAGATGGTTTTTGGATGGGTATTGGAGGGTTAGATGCCTATTATTATCTTGCATGTCACGTCTTTAACCTCTTCGATTATATGGTTACTAACACCGAGATGCAAACCGTTAGCCGTTGGTGGCGATATAGTTGGCAATGTGAGTCTTCCCTAGTCTTATTTATATGATGATTATATCGTTATTACTTCTCACATGCTTATATTGCTTTTATTAATTGTTAACATTGTAATTGGCATGGTATCTATATACGTATGATGATGTATGTTTATATGCTTTAATTATGTTTTTTTTAATGTGATATGGCTGGGAGAACCCCGCGTTACTCCCCACTTACCGTGGCATTCAGTTTTAATGAATGGACATGTTACAGGTTGGTGTTTGCACGAGGTTTTGACGAGCGAGCGAGCGAGCGTTATACTTTCAGCGATTCACCGTTAGCGTTGTAGTCTATAGTAGTTTTTATTATCTTATTTGTGTATTTATCAAGGAACCGGGATCCCTTGTATTTATTTAAGTTACAATTTGTATGAATGATTTATAAACTAATGTTTGGTTTTATAATATAGTGACATTCGCGATTTTGCTTTTAAAGTTTTTAAAATCTCGTATTTTCGCTGCAAATCTATGTGTTTACTTTATTTTATTATCGCGGGGTGTCACAGTTGGTATCAGAGCTATAACGCTCCCGACGCATATTCGTGCACCCCAACCTTAATTAACTTAACCAATGAATAATGTATGAGAGATGGGTAGTCTTACGGACCTAAGTTGGTAGTTTTTAGTGTGTTTTATTTTGCTTGTTAGGTTCTAATTTGTTTGTTGATTATGTTGAGTGATGTTGTGCATGCTTGGACCTACCTTCTTGATATTGACCATGTGATGGCTTGAAGATGTACCCGTTGCCGAATATTGAAGAATGACAAGCCTAATTGAAGTGTGTTTCAACCTGAAAGATGATTTTTCTTGTCTATGGTGTACCTTGCTCTCTTCCTTTTATCTAGATGCTTTTTCATCTCTTCCAGTTACTTCTCTCCTTAAGTATTTCTCTCGTAACTTTCCTCAATCTTACCTTTTGTATCCTTAACTTTACCTTGTGACCTTTTGTGGATACCTTCCCTTTTTATTTGTGGTGTATTGTCTTTAGGTGGATTAATTTGGGGACTTTGAGAAATGTTGTGTAGATTTGAGTTTCATCCTATAGTTGTGACTGATGAAGTCATTGGAGAGTGTAGTGTGTTATGCTTTGGATATTCTTATCTATAGATACTTACCATGGTGTATGTGTGAATGATTTATGAGAATTGATGATGTGTAGTTGATTGAGTAAGTTGCCTAAGACCTTTGAGCTTGTTGGTGACTTAATCATTTGAATTTAGGAGTTTGGTAATATTAGAGTGTCTTGAGGATCATACCTAGGATAGGATTAGTTGTTATAAGTGAGAATATTTGGATGAAACCTTGAGTTGTAAAATGCCTTTGAGACTAAGTGACTTCTTGTGGTTTCCAATTGTGTGTTTTTGGGTATAGGCTTGGTGGAAAAGTATTTGTCTGTAATTCTTGAATTCAAAGATATGATCTTATTTGATGGTATCAGAGACTCATATGATTTGATCATGTATTATGATAGGATAAACCTTGTTACTCAAGGATTACATATAAGGTAAAGTCCAATGTCGTTATTTGATAGAAATATTTTGGGACTTGATTATGACTTTTAATTTGGTTTGGTGAATGGGTTTGAGTGAGCTCGTGGAATGTATGAGTTGATCCGGTTTTAAAATCCTTTGAAATAGTGTTGAATATTTGAGTTAAAAGAATGTTATTGTTCTTGAGTTGCAATATCGATTTTGGGGGTTCATGATATGTGAAAGGATGAATTATTTGGGATGTGGTTGATTCGTCAAATTTAGGTGTGTAACTTCTCTGGATGCCTTGTAGTAGGTTGTTCCTTCGTAAAAACTTTCATTAGAGAAATAAGTTGATTTGATGTCGCCCTATATTTGAGATAAGAAATTTTGTGGACTTGTTCTTGGATTTGGTTTTTTTATATAAGGCTCTAGATCCTTATAGATGTGAATTCGTTTGAGAGAAACTTAAGCTATAGGATGTGCGTAGTTTGAACCTTATATCTCTCCTTGTACCATTATCTTTCTCCTCTTTCTTTCGTACAAATTTTGCTAAGCTTGATCTTTAAGGAAATGTTTTCTCTTATCTTTTCCTTTACTTGACTATCTTCATAGCTCTAGTATCTATCCAATTTCTTGCTTTTGACCTCTTATCTTTAGCGTTCCTCTTATTTTCGTCTCAGCTTATCGCTCCCGTGCTTTCCTTGCGATTCCTTATCGTTTCCAGTATCATGGTTGCATTTCCTTTCCTCTTGTGAGGCAGTTGCCTTGTTAGCTTGTGTAAGAAGTTAGTGATTTGTGTTTTGAGGATTCTTGAGAGGTAGTACCCTACTTGTTTAATCGAGCTAGTTTTGTGTTGATTTTGATCATATGAATTGGAATTCAAACCTTAGGTTTTACCTTTTAGGGGTAATGCACCTTCTTGGTGGCCTTAGATTTTAGAGCTTGATATGGTGATGTTATTTAAATAATCGGGTTGATCATGTTGATAGTTCGCTTTTGTTGAGTATTATAATAGTTGCCTTAGAGATATTTTGGGAGTTTTTTGTCTTTAATTGTTGTATGCCAAAAGAGACTTTCTTGCGGTAATTGAGAATGGTGACCACCGTTTGAGGGTTATGTTGATGATTTGATAGTTGTCTTTTTTTATCATTCCTGTGTCGCTGTCTCCAAGCACTCTATTCGTCGATTTGTTACTCCTAGACTTCGTCCTTCATTACAATCTTGCTCATTTTGATAAGCCTTTTTGTGTTTGTTGACTCTAGCTTGACCTCTCCATCCCTAAGTGTCTGATTTATTTCTTTTGCCTATTGTGTAGAGACTTTATTACCATGATTTGTGATTGTGATGATCAAGATGCTTTTATGGGTGTGAAATGTCTACTTGTAATGAGTTTAAACTTTGAGAAAATTTATAAATTTTTACGTTGTATTTTAAATTTATTCTTTTTAAAGGAATTCAGAAAGGGATTTTTGTACTTTCATTTTGTGAAGATTGATTTCTTTTGCTTTCATTTTAGGATTTTGCGTTTAGTTGGGTGCCTGGACTTGTTATTGGAGATGTCTAATGACTAGTTCCGCATTTCCTAACGATTGCCTTAACCTTGGTTTTTACTATTTTGATTTTCTTTGATTTGGATAATTAGAGTTTTTGTTCATGACGGGCACTCTTTCAATCCATTGATAAAGATGTATACTTATGAAAACTCTTCTTGAATCTTTTTTTTTTGGGGAGAACCTCGTTTTCGAAATGTCATTCTTTGTAAAGGTGTTACGTGACGAATTTGAAGAACAATTTATGTCCTTGTGACTCTTGTTTTCAACTTTCAGGTTTTGGGGACGGAATTTTTTAAAGGTGGGGTGATTGTAATACCCTCAATTTTATCATAAAGGGTAATTTAATAAATCATTGATTTTATAATTCTCTTTTATTTTTATTTGTTAAAATATTCAAAAAATGATAATTTATTATTATTACCTGTTTATTTTATGAGAATCTCATTTATATTTTAGTTGGGTAGATACTGTCTCGTTTCCGCCCGTTTAGAGTCTATAGTCAGGTTCTATTCGAAAATCCAAGTGGAGAAAGTCCACCTTGAGTTTTGAGCCTTTTATTACTCATATTCTAAAAACAAACCATTATTACTCAATCTTCTTTCCTCAAATTCCCAGCACAAATCTCCTCTCTCTAAACTCTACAAACACCATTAACACTCACCTTCTCCTAAAAACCTAGATCCGTCATATTTCCCTTATTTCTCAACTAATTTCATATTCATTTGTGTAGATATCTCGAATCTACAGCTTCCGCCAACCACCCAGTGATGATGGGGCCGCATATTTGGTATGCGAAACGATTTATGACAGTTCATAAGTTTGTTGTCAAGTGCTAGCTCAAACACTTGTGTCTACCCCTCGGTCGTCATCTACGTGCCGTTACAGTCGTTTTGACAGTCATTAGAGTTTATTTGGAGTCCGGGCCAAAAACCGCTTCATTTTCTGTAAACCGTCTTTTAAAACCGAGTCTGAACGCTCGAGAATATTCCGGATAAATTAATATTTCAAAAATTATCTTTCTTGGTAAAATATATCCGTATTTTATTTAGAAAGATTTCGAAATTTACCGCAATTCCAAAAACGAAACGCGGAAATCTTTCTTTCAAAGTAGGAAACTGTTTGGGAAATGACGCAGCGGGTGCTCCGCCTCTTCCAAAAGTCGCAATGCCTGCTGCGCCTCTTCCCCAGGCCGTTTTGCTTGTTTCCGGAATATTTTCTAGATTTCTTTCCGTGTTCGAGTCATTCCAAAACTCTTCGAATTTCTCCCTATAAAATGAGAGGTTCGTGCTCACTCTTAAGGCACGTGAGTGTTCCGCCCCTTTTTTCTTTCTCTTTGCATTCCAGACCTTACTCTAAGCATTTTGACACCTATGTGCTTGATCAATCGACCACATAAGCTCAAATCCTTCTGAGTTCCCGTCACGTTCTTGCATAGACTTACCAATTTGAACACTACACTTAATCAATCAATTTAACCATTCTTTTCGATCCTGTTACGAGGGCACTTTCTTTACATTCGAGTCGAGCTATCGCAAAAACGCAACTTAGTGTAGATACGTCGAATCTACCTTCCGCCAACCACCCAGTGATGATTGGGCCGCATGTTTGGTACCTGAAACGATGTATGACAGTTCATAATTTCGTCGTCAAGTGATAGCTCAAACAGTTGCATCTACCCCTTGGTCGTCATCTACGTGCCGATATGGTTGTTTTGACAGTCGTAAAAGTCATTTTGGAGTTCGGGGCAAAAAATCGCTTCATTTTCTATAAACCCTTTTAAAACTGAGTTTGAACGCTCGAAAATATTCCAGATATTTTAATGTTTCAAAACTTATCTTTTTTTTGTAAAATATATCCGTATTTTATTTAGAAAGTATTCGAGATCTACCACAATTCCATAATAGAAACACGGCAATCTTTCTTTCAAAGTAGGGAACTGCTCGGGAAATGACGCAGCAGGAGCTATGCCTCTTCCAAGAGTCGCAGTGCCTGCTGCGCCTCTTCCCCGGCTCGTTTTTCTCTTTTTCCGGAATATTTTCTAGATTTCTTTCTGTGTTCGAGTTATTCAAAAACTCTTCGGATTTCTCCCTATATAAGGAGAGGTTCGTGCTCACTTTTAAGGCACGTGAGTGTTCTGCCCCTTCTTTTCTCTCTCTTTGTATTCTAGACCTTGCTCTAAGCATTTTGACAACTACGTGCTTGATCAATCGACCACGTAAGCTCAGATCCTTATGGGTTCCCGTCACGTTATTGCATTGACCTACCAATTTAACCATCTCAACAATAATCAATATTAATTAATCAATCGATCCTCTTACGAAGGCACTTTCTTTACATTCGAGTCGAGCTGTCGCTAAAACGTAACATTAGTTCATATCTCGTTTCGTCAACATGTAAGTCTGAGGCTGTTTAAATCCATCTTTTGAATTGTATTTTATTTATTTCATCTAATGTAAGATTCATGTCGGATTTATGCCCAAACCTTTTCAAAACGTTTATTAGTTTTTATTATTTCTTATAAATCGTCTTTCATCATAATTTCATATTTAGATAGTTTGTCTTGACTTGGATCCCTAATAATAAATATTAGTGGGTTTTTGTCATCTATCAAATTGTGTCTTTAGAGGTTAGATTTGTTCGTATCAAATCTCTAGATTCGTCTTAGATATAATTAGTGTAATTTAATTTATTAAATCACTTAAATTCGACTTATAGATCATTAATAAATCGTAAATACACAAACAAAATACTAACTGATTGCGATTCTGGCTTCATAGCCAGAACCCACCTCAGGAACAGACGCACAGAGTGTTGTGCCTTTTCCAAAAGACGCACCTTCTACTGCCCCCGTTCCGGGCTGGTTTTTGTCTCCGATCTTCTTGATTCGCTCCGACGTTGCTTAATTGCCTAATTAATCAACTATTAACTCCTAATATCGCCGTTAATCTATCTTCAGATAATTTTATTCTTTTCTTTCTTTTCTTTAGGTCTTCCTTTTGGGTATATTTCCGACATAGATCCCGTATTCGTTGTAATCAATTGTAATATTTATTTTATAGTTCTATTTAATCATTGTATTTTATGATTCTTTGGATGATTTAATTGTCTTCTCATATGTAATCAATCTTAAATCCCAATTTGACACAATTGATTGCTAAAATACATGTCAACCGACTAGTCTTAACTCACATGGTAGGATTAAAACGTGGATGTTGCATTTGCATGCATATAACCGACAACACATCGATAATAGAAGAGTTTCTTTAACTATTAGTAGAGGCCGCTATCGAGGCGGGCATGATTAAATGTTCGATCAAAAGAGTTTCCTAATACGTATCCTCACCCCTTACTCCAGATCTCCCTTAGCACTCGTGTTCATTGACATCCTCGAGAGTCATTCTAGGCATAGAATGCTAAGGGTAACGAGTTCTTGGTGTTCATGTCATTACTTTGTGTCTTGACATGACATGAAGTATTCGAACGGTTCCATCTTCCCACAAAAATTGGTGGTAACTCCACAAACCCGTTCAATACGACACCACATCGCGCCTCCTCTTCGCCGAGGCACGTGATCGCGGGCCCCGTTTATTACACTTAGCTAATCTCGTTTCGTCGTTTTGTCAACATGTAAGTCTGAGGGTGTTTAATCTTGTCTTTTGTATTTTATTTTGTATTTTATTTCATCTTATGTAAGATTCATGTCGGATTTATGCCAACCCTTCTCAAAAACATCTTTATTAGATTTATTTTAACTATTTTTTTTTATAGTTCGTCTTACATCCCTAATAATCTATATTAGCGGGTTTTAGTCTTGTAATTAATATGACTTAAATAACTTCAATTCGACGTGTAGATCAATAATCAACCGTAAATACACAAACGAATACTAACTGATTGCGATTTTGGCTTCACAACCAGAACCAAACTCAAAAACGGACGCACAGGGTCCTGCTCCTCTTCAGAGGACGCATCACACGTTGTGCCTGTTCTGGGTTGGATTCTGTTTCTTAACTTCCTGATTTGCTTCGACGTAGCCTTAATTGCTTAATTAATTGACTATTAATCCTGATATTGCTGCTAGTTTGTTCGTTCTAATTTATTTTATTTAAATCTTTCTTTTGGATATATTTCCGACATAGAATAAGGTAATTCAAAAGAACCCAAAAGTTCAAGTGTTATCTTTGTAATAATTATTTTATAGTTTTTATTAATCATTGTAAATTGTATGACTTATTTGCCTTTCACATGCAATCAATCTAAATCCTGTTTCGACTTAATTGAGTGCTAAATTACATGTTCAACCGACATAGTCTAAGCTCACATGCTAGAGTTAAAACGTGGATGTTGCATTGGATGCATATAACCGACAACATATTGAGTATAAAAGAGTTTCCCTAATCATTAGTAGAGGCCGCTATCGAGGCGGGCGGGATTAGGTGTTCGATTAAGAACTTCCTAATACGTACCCTTTCCCCTTACTCCAGATCTCTGTGAACATCCGTGTTCATTGGCATCCACGAGAGTCATTCTAGACATAGAATGCTAAGGGTAACGAGTTCTTAGTGTTTATGTCATCACTTTGTGTCTTGACATGACATAAGGTATTCGAACGGTACCGAATTCCCACAAACGTTGGTGGCGACTCCACAAATGCGTATTTTTACGCTTGTCCCTCGTTTCTCCGTCCGTGGTTCCCCGCGGGCGGTTCTGGAAAGGATCGTGAACCCGTGTATCACAGTTTGGCGACTCCAATGGGGATTATACACTTACGTGTTACCCAAGGTTAAACTTGAACAAGGTTAGGGAATAGTATGTAGGAGACAGTTGACGGTTTTCAATACTTGACCTTCCTAGGTCGTTTTATTCGGCCTTCCTAGGCCTAACCCAACCCTTTCGACCAATCGTCCTGTCTGGTAGGTCCAAATTCTTATCTGGGCCTAAGGATGGATAGCGATTGACGTCAACCATACCATGGTGTGTACTCATGTTAGCACATAGGGCCTTCACTACTCGAGGAAATGGACTAGGAACCGGCCTTACTCATATTTGGCGTGGACCTCTCCACCGACTTTGGGTTTGATCGCTTGGTATGGCAACCCACCCTTTAAGTCAAAACCATTTTAAATACACTTAACATACCGTTATAATGCATGTTTAAATGTGTATAACCCTTACATGATCAACACTTTGTAAATAAATCATGACAAAAAATTTCAAAATCAAAATCCTTTTTTAAAACCGTAGAACATTTTCAAAAGTGGCCCAAAGTAGCGCGAAATGAGTCGAAACTCTAGGCAAGTGTCTAGTCAAAATCATTTCTCCACTTCGAGTCAACACTTCTACAACCACACTACGGTTGTCTAAGACAAACATTTTCAAACCAGTTATTTTCAAAACTCACTTAAACACAGTGGCACACTCCCACTTCACAAGTCGAGTCTTTTCGAGTAAGTGTGCTAGATTGGTCGATCGTGTTTTGATTTGTCGTCGGTCTCTTGCTCAGTTTTCAAGATGCGTGGAGCTAGTCAAGCAAGTGTTAATCAACCCGAGCCAAATGGTAATGATCAAATCCTAGTTGTGCTCCTTCGTCTCGAAACAAGTCAAGAACAAGCCTATGTTCGACTCAATGCCATTGAGAAACGAATTGTTGCCGTAGAAACTAGGCTGCCTCCCGCAGACATTCCTTGCCCTAGTGTACACGATAACATTCTACTCATCGTGGAACAACAGGAAGTCGATACCCCACCAATTCTTACTGGAGCGGAAAAGCGAATTCAATACTTGGAAGAGCAACTAATGTATCTCAAGGGAGATGACATCTATAGGGAGAATAGTCGCAAATAGGAAGCTGTGAATGCCCAACTGCTAACCAACTTCAATATGACTGTAATCCCAATATTCAAGGGGCATGAGAACCCTTTGAATCACATCCGTGCTTTCAAGGATTATATGTCTATCAAAGGCATCAAACCAGAGATGTTCCTAAGGATATTTCCTTCATCTCTGGACACCATTCCCAATCAATGGTTCTATTCTCTAGATCACAAAAAGATTGCAACTTGGGACGATGCAGCAATTGAATTCACCAAACAATACGCAGATAATGCTGAAATTCAAGTTAACATGCGTACTCTAGAGGTCCTTACCCAAAATGAGAAGGAAGGTTTCACCGACTTTCTAAGTAGATGGAGGAAGACTAGTACACAACTAGTCGAATGTCCAGATGAAGCCACTCTTGTGGAAAATTTTGTGGATAATCTAAGACCCATATATGCAAACCACCTAAGATACCAAAACATAAAGTATTTTAAAGACTTAACTGACGAAGAACCAGAATCGAAGACGACATCCGAAAGGGACTCTTGTCTAAAACGGTAGGTCGTGGGAATCAAGGCTCAACGAGTCGTTCTTACGGCTCCACTAGCAAGAACGATGAGGTCAATCTTGTTGAATCACCCAGAAAAAACAACCCTCAAAGAAAGTTCACAAACGTCGGCGACACATACTCCAGTGCCTTGAAAATATTGACTCAACAAGGCAAGCTCCAGCCTATAGGACCTACACCTGATCCGGAAAAGAAGAGTAAATTCTGGGATGAAAACGCTTATTGTGAGTATCATAGAGGCAAGGGGCATGACACAGAGAAATGCTTTTAGTTAAAGCATGTCCTTCAAGATATGATTGAGGATGGTCGTCTACGCTTACCCCCACGAGGCAAACCCAACAACACTAAGAATTCTCTTGGAATTCTAATGATCACGGATGAAGAATCCACCTTGGGTTGTTCAGACCTCATCTCCCCAGTTGAAGATGAAATTAACATGCTCGAAAGTGAAGAAATGTATTCCACCATTTCTCCTACCATCGATGACTTCATCGCATGGGCGAGAAGTTTCAGTAAACAAGTTTCAGAGCTCAACTATAGTGACATCCCTACGCGTTTCAGGCACCACACCCCAAGAAGGCACACCACAAGCTCCAATCTTATCCCAACAATCTACAATGAAAGAGGTGATCAAAACATGTGACAACCTAGTTAAATGAGTCATCACTTTAGAAGCTGAAATCATCAGTTTGAAAGAACTCAATACCGTCAACGAAATATGGGCCGATGATGATGGGGATGAATACCTCACAAAACATTCTCAAACTCAAAATAGTGAAGATCAAGATATAGACTATCTCACTCGATCATGACGCCCTTATCAGAATACCCCTCAGAACAGTCCTACTTCTAATGGTCCAATTACTAACCCCACTGTCGTCACCCAAAGTGATGGCGAGGGTAGATCTACTGACCATCTAATAAAGCAACTACAGAAGACAAAGGTTGATCTTTCGGTCTGGCAATTATTTGCAAGTTCAGTTCCCCATCGCCAGGCTCTACTACAATATTGGCAAGGCTATATGTAGCGCATGAGTCAACACCTAACGATGTAGTGAACTTGGTCTTCCAAGATTCAGTCTAACTAAGTAACCCTGTTACTTTCTTAGATGAAGACTTGCCTCCTTTCGGGGCTACTCACAACCTCACTCTATATATCACAATTACGTGCATAAAGAAGAATATACCAATGACTTTGGTAGATGATGGCTCCGCAGTCAATGTCATACCACTGAAGACAACACGTAAGTTGGGCATGAAAGAATCAGATTAGACTCCTACCAACCAAGGTGTTTGAGCATATGACGGGTACGACGTAAAGTAGTAGGGCTAGTCAACCTCACTATAACCACTGGGCCAATCGAGCGGAAGGTTAATTTTCAGATTGTGGACATTGAAGTATCCTTTAACATACTTCTGGGAAGGCCAAGGATTCACGCTTCTAAATCAATAACATGCACCCTACACCAGAAGATCAAAATTCCTCTAGATGGCAAAGTACTGACGATTAATTCGTCACCTATCAAGGTTGTGATAGAGAAAATGTCCAGCGATCAAGTAATCACTGATCCAAAATATGAGCCTGGAGGATTTCATAGTGTCAATCTCATAGAGATTGAGTTAGCACCTCTATATTTCGACCCATACTCTAACCTAGTGGTCAACCACGTGCTCGAATCCCAGGGATACGTCCCAGGGATGCCATTAAACCTCACCAGGAAGAGTACCCTTGCACCATACAAAGAAGGGAACTCAGAAAAAATACCATTGGGATTGGGATACAAACCCACGAAAGAGGAAACCTTATAAATGCTTACTCAAGTCCAAAATCGTACGAGTAAAGGAATCCATATGCAACCTTATCTTCTTACTCTAAACGGATATTTCATTAGGGAAGGAAGCCAAGAATACTTTCATGGGTTTCCCGAGCCTTGGAATTATAGAGGAATAAAATTAACCGGAATCGAGGTCTTCTACGATTGCTACTTTATTCCCTCAGAAACATTCTACCGTCAAAACTCGTCAGACACCTTGTTTAAACAAACAAGCAGTTAGCCTTCTGTCTGAAAAAGATCGATTCGTCAGAGCTGCACAGGATGAGATCATTACCATGATACTTCAGGACGATCACTTCAACCCTACAGCATTGATCAGCGACGCTGACTCAAGCTAGCCGAAAGGATGGAGAAAGTCGATCAAATGGACCAACCACCAAGGGAAGCTCTTCAAAGTCACTATTGGGGAAGGAGAGATGTTCAAAGGAGAACCAGAAGACAACGAATTCGAGTTAGTGTCGGAGTCGAAGTTGGAGTCCGAGTTAGAGTTTAGCGAAGTTCCTAGAGAGTCTTCTCCTACTGTCACCCCTATCCCTTTATTTCTCCTAGCTTAGCATCTAGTAATAACAGTGCAGCAGGAGCTGGGGCACAGGGCAGGGCAGAATCCAACAATAGGGACAAGGGGGATCAAGGGGTGAGCACTGGTAACCAAGGGGAGGTCTACATGGGTATCCAAGGGTCAATCTGGGGGCAAGGGATGGGTAACAAAGGGGAGAGTTTCAAACTGATAAATGCTAGCCAGGACCATGTCACAATGAGGGTCCATGATAGTCAAGACACGAGCCAAGCTAACCAAAGACAAGCCCACCCACACCCAACCACAAAATCACAAAAACAGCCTACAATAGCCACTTAAGGAAGGCATAACTACCGCCACACTTTGAACCACCAGCTACCACCAAGCCCAGCTAAAACCTTACCCACCTAGGTCCAAAAAAGTCCTAGGGAACCAGTTCCAAAACACAACACAACTACCCTAAAAATCCAAATCAAAACAGCCTACCCAAAGCATAAAGCATAAAGCAGTCTTTCCATTTCTAGCTAAAAACTGAAAGACTATCTCCAAAAGTCTTTCCTTGTCTTCCCTACTATTAGAACTACTGCAGAAGAAGGTCAAGGAGCATTGATGAGCCTCGTCCACAAGCTTCAAGCCAACACCAAGCAACAAACACAACCTGGAGCATGTCACTATCAAATGTCTGCATTTTGTCTGTTTTCTTTTGTATTGTCAGTCTGTATTTGTAGCCAGTATTTTGTTATCTTTCAGCAACTAATCGTGGCCCTTAGATGATCCTCTAGGGTTGTATTAGATCAAGCATTGAGGCCTATATAAGGACCCATGCTCTTTTGTACAAGGCAGTTGTTAATTGAATGAAAACTTGAGCATTGTTCTCATTTCTAAAATCTTTCCAACTTGTGCTTTGCCTTAGTTGAAAGTCAGGCCAGATAACTTCCTGTGCTAGGCTGTGGTTGTTGATCTAAGTCTGTGGCAAGTCAGATATCCCTGTGCTTAGACTGTGGGGTGTTTGCTTGTTGTTTAGTTCAAGTCTACTTACCTGTGCTAGGCTGTGGTAAGGAGTCTTAACTAGTCTAGTTTGTTGTTTGATTCCCTGTGTTGAGCTGTGGGAGTTGAGTGACATCCATATCCCGTGCTAGCTAAGAGTCAAGATTCCAAATACATACACACCCCTATAATATTAGTGCAATTCTGGCATCAGAGCTTTGGTTGTAAGGCCATTGTTATCCTAACTACAACAAAAACACAAAAAATAACCTAATGAGTGAAGAGAGGCTTGCAGGTATTGAAGGCAAGGTGGATCAGCTAGCAGGCACTGTCAATGTAGTGCTGGCTGCCTTGAACACTGTCATGGAGAACATTACACATCCACTGAGGGGAAGACCACCCCCTAGAGGCAGAGGCAGAGGTCGTGGCCACATGGGCATGGGAAGAGGACAACCCCTGCAGGAGGAAGAAGGGTCAGACTCAGGTGAAAGCAACAGAACCTATGAGGAGATTCCAGAGCACACTGACAAGCATCTCAAGGTAGAAATTCCTGAATTCTCTGGTAGTTTAAACCCTGATGATCTATTAGAATGGATTAGGGATGTTGAGAAGGTATTTGAATACAAGAGTTACTCTGATATTAAGTCTTTTAAAGTTGCTGTGCTAAGATTAAAAGGATATGCATCCCTATGGTTTGATAACTTAAAGCACCAAAGGATTAAGGAGGGTAAGGAACCTCTTAGGTCTTGGTCAAAACTGAAAAAGAAGATGCTAAACAAATTTGTCACTAAAGACTACACCCAAGATCTGTTCATTAAACTATCCAAACTGAAACAAGAAGAGAGGTCTGTAGAGGCATACCTCAGGGACTTTGAGCAATTGACTCTCCAGTGTGAGGTCAATGAGAAACCTGAGCAAAGGATTGCCAGATTCTTAGAGGGTTTAGATAGGAGCATTGCTGCTAGAGTAAGGATGCAACCTTTATGGTCCTATGATGATGTTGTCAACCTAGCTTTGAGGGTTGAAAAAATGGGGAAAACCAAACCAGCTCTACCTAAGCCTGTTACTAGACCTACATACAAACCTTACAGTGGTATTAGGATGGGAGAGACCCCTAAGACAACCAGCCAATCAACCACAGACAAAGGAAAAGGAGTTGTGAACTCTAAACCCAACCCCACCCCAACTGAGAACAAAATCAGATGTTTCCAATGCCAAGGTTATGGTCACTTTAGGAAGGATTGTCCTTCTAAGAGAACCATGACACTTATGGAGGTAGAAGAGTGGGAGAAGGAGGGATTAGTTGAGTATGAGGTTGATGACAGCATGGTGTTAGAGGTAGTGACAGCTGAGGAGGAACCAATGCAGGACTTGGTCATGGCTCATCCTGACACAGGCCATAACTTGGTCCTATGGAGGGTCATGCACTCTCAACATACTCCATTGGAGGATGACCAGAGGTCCTTGATATTCAGAAGCAGGTGCACCATTCAAGAGAGGGTATGCAACTTGATCATTGATGGGGGGAGTTGTACCAATGTGGCTTCCATCACCCTAGTGAACAAGCTAAGTCTGATTACTCAAGAGCATCCACACCCCTACAAACTGAGATGGCTTAACAAGGGGGCTGAGGTGAGGGTTGATAGGCAATGCCTGGTCCCATTCTCTATTGGGAAGGTATACCAAGATGAAATTTTGTGTGATGTAGTACCAATGGATGCCTGTCACCTACTACTAGGGAGGCCTTGGGAGTTTGATAGGAACACCACTCATCAGGGGAGGGATAACACCTATAGCTTCAGGCATGGGGGAAAGAAGGTAACCTTGACACCTCTACCACCCAACCAGAGGAATTATGGGAGTCCCAATGTGCCAGAGGAGGTCAATGGGGTGTTGTTTTTATCAGAGGCAGCTATGATCAAAGAGATGAGGCAAGTTACAGAAGGGGAAGGCTCCACATTACCAGCAGAGGTTGAACCTCTGATCTTAAGATACAGATGGACTACCACCCCTAAGAGGGATTGAGCACCACATTGATTTGGCCCCAGGTTCTGTGCTGCCAAATAGGCCAGCCTACAGGAGTGACCCAACTGCCACCAAGAAGTTGCAGAAACAGATTGAGGAGCTTATGAGCAAAGGGTTTGTAAGGGAGTCCCTAAGCCCTTGCGCTGTACCTGCTCTACTAGTGCCTAAGAAGGATGGCACCTGGAGGATGTGCACTGACAGCAGAGCAATCAACAACATTACAGTCAAGTATAGGTTCCCCATTCCAAGGCTAGATGACATGCTTGATGAGCTAAGTGGAGCTCAGGTCTTTTCCAAGATTGATCTAAGGCAGGGTTACCATCAGGTGAGGCTCAGAGAGGGGGATGAATGGAAGACTGCATTCAAGACAAAACATGGTCTGTATGAATGGCTTGTCATGCCATTTGGACTATCCAATGCACCAAGCACCTTCATGAGACTTATGACAGAAGTGTTGAGACCTTGTTTGGGCAGATTTGCTGTGGTTTACTTTGATGACATCCTAGTGTATAGTAGCAGCAGAGGGGAACATCTCAGGCACCTTGAAACAATCTTTGGGATCTTAAAGGAGCAGAAGCTGTATGGGAAGCTAGAGAAGTGTACCTTCATGGTTGAGGAGGTTGCATTTCTAGGGTACATTGTGTCAGGAAGAGGAATCTCAGTTGATCAGGAGAAGGTTGCAGCCATTCAAACATGGCCTACACCTAAAACCATCACTGAGGTAAGGGGGTTCCATGGGTTGGCTTCATTCTATAGGAGGTTCATCAAGAACTTCAGTTCAGTTGTAGCACCCATCACTGAGTGCTTGAAGAAAGGGGAGTTCCAGTGGACTGAGGAGGCCCAACAATCCTTTGAGAGGATCAAGAGGTTGATGTGTGAGACTCCAATCCTTAAACTACCTGACTTTGATCAGCTGTTTGAGGTGGAATGTGATGCTAGTGGGGTTGGCATTGGGGCAGTGTTGATACAAGGGCAAAAGCCAGTTGCTTATTTCAGTGAGAAACTGAATGGTGCCAAGCTCAAGTACTCCACTTATGATAAGGAATTCTATGCCATCATCAGAGCAGTCATGCATTGGGGGCACTACTTGAAGCCAAAGCCTTTTGTTCTGCACTCAGATCATGAGGCATTGAAATATATCAGTGGCCAACACAAGCTGAATCACAGGCATGCCAAGTGGGTGGAGTTTCTACAATCCTTTACATTCTCTAGTAAGTATAAGGAGGGGAAACAGAATGTTGTGGCAGATGCACTGTCAAGGAGGCATTCTTTGTTAGCAGTCATGGAGCAAAGGGTGTTGGGGTTTGAATTTCTGAAAGAATTGTACAAGGAGGACCCTGACTTTGCTGAGGAATGGATCACACAAACTGGAGGAGGAAGGACTCAAGGGGGGAAGTACATGCTGCAGGAGGGGTTCTTGTTCCAAGGAAACAAGCTATGCATCCCAAGGGGTTCTTACAGGGATCTACTCATCAGGGAAGTACACTCAGGAGGACTAGGGGGACACTTTGGGGTTCAAAAGACACTTGATATACTGCAGGATCAATTCTACTGGCCCAGGATGATAGGGGATGTTCAGGTTGTCCTCAGGAGGTGCTCCACATGTCAACAAGCCAAGAGTTCTTTCCAGACTGGACCTTACACTCCACTACCAGTGCCAAACAAACCTTGGGAGGATGTGAGCATGGACTTTATTGTTGCACTACCTAGAACACAAAGGGGTAAGGATTCTGTAATGGTTGTTGTTGACAGGTTTAGCAAGATGGCTCACTTTGTGGCTTGCAAGAAGACTGAGGATGCTGCAAGTGTTGCTGAGCTATACTTGAAGGAGATTGGGAGGCTACATGGGGTTCCTAAGTCAATCGTCTCAGACAGGGATGTTAAGTTCATGAGTTACTTCTGGAAAACACTATGGAGGCTCTTGAAGACTAGGCTTTTGTTCAGTACTTCTCACCACCCTCAGATTGATGGCCAAACTGAGGTCACAAACAAGACTCTAGGGAGGATCTTGAGGTGTCTGGTCAGCAAGTCCTTGAAGGATTGGGACTTGAAGCTAGCTTATGCTGAGTTTGCTTTCAACAGAGCACCCTCATCTGCAACAGGTCACAGCCCATTTGAGGTTGTCTATGGGATTAATCCACTTATGCCACTGGAATTAGCTAACATACCAAGGGAGGAGGTGAACTTTGATGCAAAGAGGAGGGTTGAGCAGATGGTGAAGCTTCATGAGGCAGTCAGAAAGCAAATAGAAAGGGCAAATGAGAGGTACAAGAAACAGTCCAAGGTTCCTAGGTCCAAGAAGGAGTTTGTGCCAGGGGATTTAGTGTGGCTCCACTTGAGGAAGGAGAGGTTCCCAGCTAGGAGGAAGAACAAACTCATGCCTAGAGCTGATGGTCCATTTGAAATCATAGAAAGTGTTGGTCCTAATGCATATAAGGTTGATCTACCAGGAGACTATGGGGTTCATGGCACTTTCAATGTAGGGGATCTCAGTCCATACTATGGGGATTCTGGGGATGAGGAGGCTACATGCTTGAGGACAAGCCCAATTCAACCAGGGGAGGATGCAGCAGGAGCTGGGGCATAGGGCAGGGCAGAATCCAACAATAGGGACAAGGGGGATCAAGGGGTGAGCACTGGTAACCAAGGGGAGGTTTACATGGGTATCCAGGGGTCAATCTGGGGGCAAGGGATGGGTAACAAAGGGGAGAGTTTCAAACTGATAAATGCTAGCCAGGACCATGTCACAATGAGGGTCCATGATAGCCAAGACACGAGCCAAGCTAACCAAAGACAAGCCCACCCACACCCAACCACAAAATCACAAAAACAGCCTACAACAGCCACTTGGGGAAGGCATAACTACCGCCACACTTTGAACCACCAGCTACCACCAAGCCCAGCTAAAACCTTACCCACCTAGGTCCAAAAAGGTCCTAGGGAACCAGTTCCAAAACACAACACAACTACCCTAAAAATCCAAATCAAAACAGCCTACCCAAAGCATAAAGCATAAAGCAGTCTTTCCATTTCTAGCTAAAAACTGAAAGACTATCTCCAAAAGTCTTTCCTTGTCTTCCCTACTATTAGAACTACTGCAGAAGAAGGTCAAGGAGCATTGATGAGCCTCGTCCACAAGCTTCAAGCCAACACCAAGCAACAAACACAACCTGGAGCATGTCACTATCAAATGTCTGCATTTTGTCTGTTTTCTTTTGTATTGTCAGTCTGTATTTGTAGCCAGTATTTTGTTATCTTTCAGCAACTAATCGTGGCCCTTAGATGATCCTCTAGGGTTGTATTAGATCAAGCATTGAGGCCTATAGAAGGACCCATGCTCTTTTGTACAAGGCAGTTGTTAATTGAATGAAAACTTGAGCATTGTTCTCATTTCTAAAATCTTTCCAACTTGTGCTTTGCCTTAGTTGAAAGTCATGTCAGATAACTTCCTGTGCTAGGCTGTGGTTGTTGATCTAAGTCTGTGGCAAGTCAGATATCCCTGTGCTTAGACTGTGGGGTGTTTGCTTGTTGTTTAGTTCAAGTCTACTTACCTGTGCTAGGCTGTGGTAAGGAGTCTTAACTAGTCTAGTTTGTTGTTTGATTCCCTGTGTTGAGCTGTGGGAGTTGAGTGACATCCATATCCTGTGCTAGCTAAGAGTCAAGAGTCCAAATACATACACACCCCTATAATATCACTGCAAACAGCATTTTGGAGAATGTACCAGCAGCTGTTTCTTTACCGCCTCTGACTACTGAACATATGGCCTCTTTGTTTCAGTTATTTTCAAAATGTAATATGAATAAATCAGATTCTGCTTACTCCTTGTGTTTTTCTGAATGCAATTCTGTTTATGATGACAATGAGGATAATCCTGACCCAGACTCGATCGACTTACCTCCCCATATAATCAAAGAAATACTACAACAGGGGAAAGGGGCACCAGTCTCAGGGGGTGCAGTTAGAATCACATACCTAAACGGGAATGAGTTTGTAACCCTACCAACCTAGACCAGTTCAAACGGTACTACCCTTAGCATGCTCTAGGAAAACGCGCCTCACGCAACCCCACGTGCCGCTCATGCGACACGGAATAAAACCGGCCCCAGGCCAGTTGAATTTAATGTCGCTATGCTGTTGCATTTTGATATTTGGATAATCCTCATGTCATCAAATAAATCGAATTGTATTTATTTTGAGAGTAAGTAAAGCACATGCTACCCTTTTTTTAAGTTCATTACAAGCTCTTGCTTCGAACACTTATTCTTTGACATTTCTCGAACTACGCGCAGGGTTTGATTTTATTTTTTCTAATGAATACGTAGGCAATCCTTCACAAGATTCAACCCAGCTTTTATTTTCTAATGTGAATAGAAGGACATTTGCATTTGCATTTGCATTTGAAATTAGACAAGAATAATAAAGAAAGAAAAACTCATCAGTTTCTTAACTAACTTAATCTTTATTCATTATCCAAAAATAGTAATAATATTTCATACATACAGAAATACTAAATATAAAAAGCTAAGGCTAGGATTCTAAAAATTCCACCATTTATTACAACAGTTAATAATACTAAATAATAAAACAGACTAAGGCTTTTCTTCTATCTTCCCCTTGCCTTTGTCACCTTTCTCACACTTTCTATCCCGACTGCGAGCCGGGCTCTCCTGCGTTACCTCGGACCTAATCACCAACGGTCTTTCTAGAGGTCTCGCCTTACCGTGTCTATCTATCACCACCCTTGCAGCAGGATTAGTCCTCGATCTCTTCGCTGTATGCGTGACCAGGAACCCGGCTTCCTCCTCGCCTTCAGTCAGATATTTGAACCTCTCTTTAACGTTTTCATAGATTTTACAGTCCACAACTTCCTTAACTTCTCGCGCTCTTCTGGAGTACTAGCATTCCTCCACCGTAGATATGAGTCAGATACCCATAGGGAGCCAACAAGAACAAGTATTAACCACAAATTCCTTTGCACCCATCTAGCGGCCCACTCCCTACAAGATTCTGCAATATGAGCCAAGGCAGTCTGGGGAATAATTTCAAGTCTTGGGATCCTCTGCTTAAGGCCCACTTGCCTCACCAGTCTCTCCGGAAATATACATACCATGAATTCCAAGCCAGGAATGCGAAGCGACCGAGTTGGATACAGAGATGATGACCCAATAACCACTCGAAGATGTCACCATGGCACCGTCCATCGGATCAAGGGGTCGCCTTCACCTTTCAACTTCTTTTCCCAGTAGTTGGGAATCCTAGTGAAGTCAACCATATAAAGCCTGGTCCTCATGGTGATCGAGCGAGCACGATATCCTTGAACATTAACTGGGGGCTCAATCAACCGCAGGCGCTCCATCAACCATATCTGGAGCAAGCAAGAATGTCAAAACAAAAAAAAAAACAAACAAACAAAAAGAAGTAGAAAAATGAAAAAAAAAAAAAACGAAAAAAAAAGAAGAAAAAAAAACAAAAACAAAAAAAAGATAATCTCTCCTAGGCACAGACAAGTTATCAAGGCCAAAGATAATCTCTCCTAGGCACAGACAAGTTGGGCTCTTGCGTTGCTCCATTTGCTCCACCAAACTCAAGAAAAGATTATCTCCCCTCATCTCCTTATCAATGTGCCCTTGGAAAATATAGTCATACAGAAGACAAAACCCAAAGGCCCTACGCCTCGCAACATCCGATAAAGAAGGGTTGACATGCGTCGTTTTGATGTGTCAAACGGTATTTATAACAAGACTAAGCACGGTGGCAAGTCAAGGTTGGTCCACATGGACGGTGGGTATTCGATATGCAAAGTCTAGACTAGCTATGCTCAAGGGGTGTCACGATATAGAAGTGGATTTGAAACTAATCTAAGAATATTGAGTAAATTCAAATAAATAGGAAAGTAAGGCTAAACTACGATAATCAAATAACAAGCAATAAAAGGAAAGTCTAGGATCAGTGTGTTCAAATGGGTAATTTGGGTTCTAGTGAGTCGGGTTCATAGTTAATGGGTAGTCAAACTTGGGCGTGGTGGATTGAGGCTCTCGATCTTACAATCCCTCCCATATGCCAAACCAAGCTAGCTCTCGCGTACACAAGGTTGATATACCAACTATATGCAAATCCTAACATATGCCGAGGCTTTCGATCTTACGGAAATGTATAATAAACATGAATTATGCAAGCTTATCAAGCAAGCATTTCATCAAACATGTGGTATGCATAAGTTGAAAGAAAGACAATTAATCAACAAATCAACCCAACAAACAAAGATCAACCTCATTAAAACCCATTATCCCCCACTACTTCTAGATTAATCACTACTCACTACTTAACATAAGGAATATGGAAGAATAAGATATAAACTAAGACAAGATATAATGATAAGAAGGAAACAAAACAAGTAATGAAATGACAAGATTAGAAAGTATATGAAAAGGGATTCAGAAAATATACCAACTAATTAAGGCAAAAGATGAACAATAAAAGAGGGAATCTTGAATAAAGGAGAAGAGTTTGTCACCAATCTTCAAGTACAAAACCAAGAAATCCCATTACATGACTAGATCTAAAACTAATTAAAGATTAATTGAGAAAAGATTAAACTAAATAGGAGGACTAATCTAATCTAATCTAACTAATTTTGAGTCTAGGGTTTCGTGCCCTCTAATTACACAAGATGGTCTATTTATAGGTTTACAAAATGGAGGAAAGATGGGCTTCGAAAGAATAAGTGGGCAGAATGAGTCACGACCGTGAAAGGTGTCTCACGAACGTGACAAGGGTTTCACGACCGTGAGATGCAAGTCACGGTCGTGAGATATGTGGAAGTAGCAGGTCCGAAATTCCCAACTAAGTCACAACCGTGAAACATGTTTCACGACCGTGAGCTGTGTTTCACGACCACGAGCTGCGTTTCACGACCGCGAGCTGTGTTTCACCACCGTGAGCTGTGTTTCACCACCGTGAGCTGTGTTTCACGACCGTGAGCTGTGTTTCACGACCGTGAGCTGTGTTGCTCGAAAATCATCATTCTTTGGAAGGAATCTCACGACCGTGAGATGTACTTCACGCCCGTGAAAGGTCTTTCCTCCTTGTTCTCTTGATATAACTTTGTCAACTTCTCTCAGTTTAGGTAGCCTTGACTCGGGATGACTCGGGTACGCCAAGTAGGGCCCCTAATGGTATGTGGGGTCTCCTAGGACATGCCGTGGGCCTTCAGTGTGATGTACCTTCTCTTTTGTCGTTCAAAATTGGGTAGAACTCGCCCCAAATGCCGGTTTACCTACAAAAACACGATAAAAGCGAGAAATATGCTAGAAGAAGGTAAAACACGTAGAAACGCTCTTAGGGAGCGTTAAAGGCAAGCAAAACGAGGCAAAAAGGGGTGGAAAAGTAGGGTGAAATGACACTATATCAAGGGTCTTCCCTATTTATGAATCGCTCCATAAAGTCATGCATACAGACACCTTTTGAGGTAACATATCGGTTTACCTCAGCTTTAGTCAATCGAAGGAGGTCCCTGAATTTATTCTTATACCCTTGGGAGTTAAGGGGTATAACTAGAGCGTCTTATGGATCTCATCCCCCAATGGCAGCTATTTCTGCTGGGAAAGAACAAATATCGCCTCTAAGAAAGGCAAATACATGTAAATCTGGGTCCCAGTACTCAAGACAAGCATCTAGGAAAGGCCTTACAACTTTAATTAGTTTTAAGCTCAAGATTGTCCCTAGATTATAGGCACCCATGTCATGTTTCTCAACATGGGTGAACTCATTTACCCATTCTTTATTCTTTAAGACAGTTTTCAAAAGCATCCATTATTGAAAGATTTTTCGAGATTAGAGAATTTTTATGTGAGAGACGAATTATTGGAGGAATTGTATGAACAAACCCTTCAACCGAGCTCGCTATATATACTATTCGTCTTTTCCTAATTTTAACCGGGGTCTGATCAGCCCAGGAAACGACGCAGCAACAGCTGCGCCCTTTCGAAAAGTCGCAGATCTTGCTGCGCCTCTTCCACAAGCTCTTTCTCAGGATTTCGACCTCTTGCACCTTCTTAATTCATGTTCGTCTATGATTTTTTATTCCTATAAGATTTGGGTTTGGCAATTATACCGAATTACCAAGGTTTTTTTTTGGATTTCCTAATCCTTACCGGGTTCGGTTTTCCAGACGATAAATCGACATTTTTGGCCGATTCCGCACACTTATTCATTTTCTTTTCTTTTTTCGGAAAATCTTTTCGTTTCCATTTTTTCTAAACTTATATATTTATTTCCATTTCTTTTTTTAGGGGGTAACCCTCCCTATTGTCGATCATATTTTTACATTTTCATACATTCTTTCGCATTTTGTCATATTCAGGCACTTATATTGCGCTAGTTTAGGCTACCGATACGCCACATGTAAAATGCTCGTGTAAATTATTTGTTATATACTGCATGTAATTTATGTGAATTCCATGTAAATTCCGGCAGCATGATGGCGGAAACCGTCAGCTACCAAACATGTCTTAAAGCTAACCTGCAGGAACAGTAGATATCTTCCAGCAAAGGCACTCAGGTCGCCATAATACAGTCAAAAAGGGGAATATATACACAAGACTGGGGGCTCTCGCCCTAATATCTAATCCGAAACTCGGAGCTCTTGCCCAGACACATATCCAAAACAAAGTTCAAAATATCCAAAGTCTACAAACAAAACAAAGACGGCTAATCCTCATCGCCAATAAGCCCAGCTAAAATCTCGAGGGTGCCAATCTCGGCATCCCGAGCCTCCAGCTCCCTCAACAAGCGAGCTATCTCCTCTCGAGACTCCGCCTAAGACTATACCAGCTCACGCTCCAGGGCTCTCTGCGAAAGAAACGCCTCATTTTAGTCAGTCAATTCATTTCAAAAATACAAAAATGCAACAATAAATGAAAAGGGAATGATAGGTTCCTACCTGTCAGTCCCGACCACCTGCGAGTGCCTCAAGAGCTGTAGCCCGCAACCAGTTGGCCACCCTCCACAGCGCAACGTGCCGAGACGATGCTAGCTACATTCAAATACAAATAAAAGTTAAAACAAATGCATCGGTCACCGCCGCGCTGAACTCACGAAGCTCTGAGATTGTCGTCGAGCCAGCCGCGTCAGTATACTTCAGCACCTTGAGGTAAGCTAGGGGCTCGACACCCGCCACCTCGATATCCTTCAAAGATCAAATGGTTCATCAGCAAATTAATTTATCATTTCTCAAAATTCAATATGACAAGAAGCAAGCAATGCTTACCACAATCGGCCAGTACGCCAATCTCCGACAAACGATCCTATGTAATCCTCACCAGGAAGAAGGAGGGCGTTCTTACTCACACCAGCCAAGTCAGCCTCTCTCTCAGCATCGGAAGGCCCCCTAAACATTGACCGTGGAAGATTGATGAGGACCGTGAAAGCATCACGAGAGCACTGCCGAGTCAAACGCTCGCCCAAGTACCACACTGGTGCGTTCGGGTAGTCAACCCAACGCCTCAGAACCCACTAAGACAAAGAAAAGAAGGGGTCATTCCTATAGTCCAGTTCTAGATAAAAAACAAGGAAAAGGATCATTCCTTATGATCTTTCTCCAAAATGAAAGACAGAAAAGAAAGAAGTCGGAGGTACTTACGTGCTTCAGTTCCAGGGCATTCACGCCCCTCATGCAGACGTCATAAGAAGAATGTTGGCTCTTCTTACGGCACACCACCCAGTCCCTCACAACTGGGTTTCCTCTCGGCTCAGGCTCCATCCTCTTGGGCGCGAAGCCCGGAAAGTAGGAGTACACCCAGGCCTCCAAAAAAGAAAATAACAATATCAATGTCAAAAACAAATATTGATCTTTCAATCAATCAAAACAATATTATTGATCTTTCAATAAGGTTCAAAAGAAGGTTCACACCTCCAGCAAGAGTCCAGGTCCGACGGTAGCAGGAGAAGTCACCTTCTCCATCAGCTCCGGCCTAACCATGGCCCTCATGTAGCAAGTGAGGACCGCAAAGCCAAGTGTAACCCAGTCCCAGCGACCTAGGCTACTCAAGTCAGAAAGGAAAGGAAGAAGCTTCGTCGATAGCCTATCCCACTTGTCTCCGAAGTAAATCAAATACAAGAACCACCACAACCAGAGCCGAGCCCTCTGGTCAGTAGTACAAGGAGGAGGAGCCACCATCTCCCCACCTATCCTCACTCTCGTCGGAGTCCTACCCACAAAGTTGTCTCTAACGTAAGAGCTCGTGCACTAAAACTATTCAGAAAGACAACTAAACAATGACAATTTGAACTAAGGTTAAGACACTTTGCAAATACTCTGTTTCTGTTTGAATTGATTGTTAAAGAACAAGGATAGAACCTTAACCAAAGCACAAAGCCAATGATTGAGGGTTGAACCTTGATCCTAGCACACAGCTAAGGACCCAAGCTCACTTCCAAGCACAAAGCAAAGGAAGTTGTCTCAAGCACACAACCAAGAGATTGCAACAAAAACAAGGTTTCAGTTTTATATTTTACTTCAAATCTGATTTGCATTTCATTAGGTAAAGGCCTTATATAGGCAAGGAGATTACATCCTATTCGTTCATTACATCCTAGGGCCACAATGGGTTTGCAAAAGAAACAGAAATAACAGCTACATTGTTCAGCATAAAGCAATAAAGTAGAAAAGTAGTTCTAATAGGACAATCTGCCTTAATTGGTTTGTTGGGGTTGAAACTGGTGGAGGGGTGGACTTCTGAGCTTGATTCTTGAGCTCAACTGAAGTGGGATGGATGCCAAAGGTCCTTCTAAAAGGCCCTCGAGTTTGTTTGATCATAAAAGGAAAGTTTGATAGTGACATGTTAACTACTGCAAAAAGACTGAAATCTGGACAGTCTGAAGTTGTCCCTAAGCTAACTCTTTGTGTGTTTGTTTCTTGGAAGGGAAGTCCTGGGGAAAGTTGTAGAGGACCTTCCCAAGACATAGGTTTGAGGGTTGGTTAGGCTTGTTTGTGCAACAGGAGTATGTGACCAAGCCAAGACACGAGCCATGACACGAGCTCAAGACAAGACACAAACTCAAGACAAGACTCAACATCAAAACAACAACATCCATTGAGACAACACCATGACCAGCTATGACAATGTTCTATTCAGTCCAAGCCACAACCACTTCAAGCCTGCTAAGACAACACCACCACAACCAGAACAAAGCATAGCCATCCACTTCCCAAGATTAAGCCACAACAAAGCTCAGCCAACAGCCCAACAAACCCAACACAACAAAAACAGCCCCCAGCCAAAAACAACCTATCACAGCCTTTCTAAACAAGGTCCATGGGGCCCCACACAATCAAACAAGCCTAACCAACCCTCAAACCTATGTCTTGGGAAGGTCCTCTACAACTTTCCCCAGGACTTCCCTCCCAAGAAACAAACACACAAAGAGTTAGCTTAGGGACAACTTCAGACTGTCCAGATTTCAGCCTTTTTGCAGTAGTTAACATGTCACTATCAAACTTTCCTTTTATGATCAAACAAGCTCGAGGGCCTTTTAGCAAGACCTTTGGCATCCATCCCACTTCAGTTGAGCTCAAGAATCAAGCTCAGAAGTCCACCCCTCCACCAGTTTCAACCCCAACAATCCAATTAAGGCAGATTGTCCTATTAGAATTACTTTTCTACTTTATTGCTTTATGCTGAACAATGTAGCTGTATTTCTGTTTCTTTTGCAAACCCATTGTGGCCCTAGGATGTAATGAACGAATAGGATGTAACCTCCATGCCTATATAAGGCCTTTTCCTAATGAATGAAAGACAGATTTGAAGTAAAACATAAAACTGAAACCTTGTTTCTGTTGCATCTCTTGGCTGTGTGCTTGAGACAACTTCCTTTGCTTGTGCTTGGAAGTGGGCTTGGGTCCTTAGCTGTGTGCTGGGATAAAAGTTCAACCCTCAATCATTGGCTTTGTGCTTTGGTTAAGGTCCTATCTTAGTTCTTTGTCAATCAATCCAAACAGAAACAGAGTATTTGCAAAGTGTCTGAATCTCAATCAAATTGTCATTGTTTAGTTGTCTTTCAGAATAGTTTCAGTGCAAATTGGTTATCAGAGCTTTGGTTTGTGAGTTCATCTACCTAACTACATTAAAAACACAAAATACAACCATGAGTGAAGAGAAAATCACAGGTCTTGAAAACACAGTTCAAGGTCTTGTCAGAACTGTAATGGAGGTCTCTAGATCTGTCAATGAACTCCTTGAGGGCCAACAGAACAATGATACAAGGGGAGGCAGAGGTCGAGGAAGGGGAGCACCTTTCCCACAAGGTGGAGGAAGGAGGAGACAACCTGTAGATCAGTTTGAAATGTCAGATTCAGATGGCTCAGATCACAGCCTTCTCAGACACCAAGACAAAGATATCAAGGTAGAGATTCCTGACTTTCTAGGTAGCTTGAACCCTGATGATTTCTTAGATTGGCTAAGGTCTGTAGAAAGAGTCTTTGAGTTTAAAGGATACACTGATAGAAAGGCTTTTAAGGTTGCTATCATGAAACTAAAAGGCTATGCCTCACTGTGGTATGAAAACATGAAAACCTTGAGGGTTAGGGAAGGGAAAGAACCTGTAAAGTCATGGCTCAAACTGAAAAAGAAAATGAGAGCTAAGTTTGTCTCTAGGGACTACACTCAAGACATGTTCATTAAGCTTACTCACCTAAAGCAAGACCAAAGACCTTTAGAGTCCTACCTAAGAGACTTTGAACAACTCACTTTGCAATGTGAGGTTGTTGAGAAATCTGAACAAAAGATAGCAAGGTTCTTAGAGGGGTTGGATGAAAGGATAGCTAGCAAAGTCAGGCTACAAAACATATACTCCTTTGAGGAAGCTGTCAACTTGTCTTTGAGGGTAGAAAAATTGGGAAAAGGAAAGGCCAGTGCTTCTAAGACACCTTCCAGAACCCCCACCTTCAAGCCTTTTGTAGGAGTCAAGATAGGAGAACCTGTGGTTCCTGTTAAGACCCCTTTCAACCTTGATAAAGGCAAGACTGTTGAGGCAGGCCAAAGGAAGACTACCCCTCTCAAAAAGTGCTTTCAATGTCAAGGGTATGGACATTTTGCTAGAGAATGTCCATCTAAAAGGGCTCTGAGTACCCTAGAAGTAATCCATTGGGGAGATGATGAAGTGTTGGTCTGTGATGAAGAGATGGAAGAGCCTGAGGTAGAGGCTAGTGAGGAGTTGATAGAGCCTGATGCAGGGTTAAGTTTGGTAACATGGAGAGTAATGCATACTCCACCCCAACCTTTGGAAGAGGACCAGAGACACCAGATCTTTAGGACCAGATGTACCATCAAAGGTAGAGTATGTAACCTCATTATTGATGGTGGAAATTGCACTAATGTGGCCTCCAAAATACTGATAGACAAGCAAGCTCTACCCACCAAGGACCACCCCCTACCTTACAAACTCAGATGGCTAAACAAAGGGGCTGAGATCAAGGTGGATAAACAATGTGTTGTACCTTTCTCAATTGGTAAAGGGTATGTGGATGAGAGTCTTTGTGATGTTCTACCTATGGATGCTTGTCACCTTCTTCTTGGGAGACCATGGGAGTTTGATAGGGATGCCATACACCATGGGAGGGACAACACCTACACCTTTAAGTATGGGAAGAAGAAGATCACCCTAGCACCTTTACCACCTGCTTTAAAGATTAACCCAAACCCCATGAGTGAGGCTTCCAAAGAAGTCATGTTGATAAGTGAATCAGAAATAGCACAAGAGCTAAGTGAGATACAACCTGTATACATATTGCTAGTCAAGGAGACTGGGATGAGTATCATTGATATCCCTGAAGAGGTCAAATCTATCCTAGAAAGTTATGGTGATGTCTTCCCTACTGAGCTTCCTAGTGGACTGCCACCACTCAGAGGAATAGAGCACCACATTGACCTAGTACCTGGAGCTATCTTACCCAACAAGCCAGCTTACAGGAGTGACCTTAAGGCTACACAAGAGCTCCAACTTCAAGTAGGTGAACTACTCAACAAGGGCTATGTCAGAGAGTCCCTCAGTCCTTGTGCTGTACCAGCCTTGCTTGTGCCAAAGAAGGATGGGACTTGGCGTATGTGCATTGATAGTAGGGCCATCAACAACATTACCATCAAGTATAGGTTTCCCATACCTAAACTTAATGATATTCTGGATGAGCTAAGTGGGGCTCAAGTGTTCACTAAGATTGATCTGAGGCAGGGCTACCACCAAGTGAGGATAAGAGCAGGGGATGAATGGAAGACAGCTTTCAAGACTAAACATGGGCTCTATGAATGGTTGGTGATGCCTTTTGGGTGGTCTAATGCCCCTAGCACCTTCATGAGGTTGATGACAGAAGTCCTAAGACCTTACTTAGGCAAATGTGTAGTGGTTTACTTTGATGACATTCTTATTTACAGTTCAACTAAGGGAGAACATTTGCAACATCTGAAGTTGTTGTTTGAGGTCCTAAGAGAGAACAAGTTGTATGGCAAGCTAGAGAAGTGCACCTTCATGAAGCCTGAGGTTTACTTCCTTGGGTTCATCATCTCTAAGAAAGGAGTAGCAGTTGATCCTGAGAAGGTGCAAGCAATCAAGGAATGGCCCATTCCCCAAACTGTTACTGATGTTAGAAGTTTCCATGGGTTGGCATCTTTCTATAGGAGGTTCATACAAGGGTTTAGTTCAATCATGGCCCCTATTACTGAGTGCATGAAGAAGGGAGAGTTCAAGTGGAATGAGAAGGCTGAAAGGTCCTTCAATCTGATCAAAGAGCTATTGTGTAAGTCTCCAATATTGGTTCTACCAGATTTTAACAAACTCTTTGAGGTAGAGTGTGATGCCAGTGGTCTTGGCATAGGAGCTGTGCTTACTCAAGAAAAGAAACCTGTGGCATACTTCAGTGAGAAGCTAAATGGGGCCAAGCTTAACTATTCCACATATGACAAGGAATTCTATGCCATTGTGAGGGCATTGAATCATTGGGGACACTACTTGAAGCCTAAGCCTTTTGTGCTTCATTCTGATCATGAGGCTCTCAAATACATCAATGGACAGCACAAACTCAACCCCAGGCATGCCAAATGGGTAGAGTTCTTGCAATCCTTCTCATTCTCAAGCAAGTATATAGAGGGTAAGAACAATGTTGTAGCTGATGCATTGTCTAGAAGGTCTGTAATGTTGACCTTCATGGAGCAAAGGGTGTTGGGGTTTGAATTTATGAAAGAGCTCTATCAAGAAGACCCAGACTTCAAGCATGAATGGGAGGTACATCAAGAAGGGCAAGTCAAGAAAGGGAGCAAATACACAGCTCAAGAAGGATACTTATTCTATGGGAACAAACTGTGTGTGCCTAATGGACCTTATAGGGGACTACTGGTCAAAGAGGTTCACTCCAATGGCCTTGCTTGTCACTTTGGGGTACAGAAGACCTATGACATATTACAAGATCAGTTCTATTGGCCTAAAATGCTCAGTGATGTGCAAGATGCCCTTAAGAGATGCAGATCTTGTCAACTAGCCAAGGCACACTTTCAAGCAGGCCCTTACACACCACTTCCAGTACCCAACAAGCCATGGGAAGACCTCAGTATGGACTTCATTGTAGCCTTACCTAGAACTCAAAGGGGAAAGGATTCAATCATGGTGGTTGTAGATAGGTTCAGCAAGATGGCACATTTCATTGCTTGTAAGAAGACTGAGGATGCCTTAGGGGTAGCTGAACTATACTTTAGGGAGGTTGTCAAGTTACATGGGGTCCCTAGAAGCATTGTCTCAGATAGAGACACAAAGGTCATGAGCCATTTCTGGAGAACCTTGTGGAAGCTATTGAAGACTAGGTTATTGTTTAGTACTTCTCACCATCCCCAAACTGATGGGCAGACAGAAGTCACTAACAGAACACTAGGGAAGCTCTTAAGGAGCATTGTTTCTAAGTCATTAAAAGATTGGGACCTCAAGCTAGCACAAGCTGAATTTGCCTTCAACAGAGCTCCCTCCAGCAGCACAGGTAAAAGTCCTTTTGAAACAGGTTATGGCACTAATCCTCTCATGCCTACAGACCTAGCACCAGTCAAAGGAAACAAGGCAAGCTATGATGCAAAGAAAAGAGTTGAGCAAATGATACAGATTCATGAGCAAGTCAAGAAGCAGATTGAAAGTTCCAATGAGTTGTACAAAGCTAGGTCCAAGGGGCCTAAGAAAGCAAGGGAATTCAAGGCAGGGGATCTTGTATGGTTGCATTTAAGAAAAGAGAGATTTCCAGACAAGAGGAGAAACAAGCTCATGCCAAGAGCTGATGGACCATTTGAGATATTGGAGAAGATAGGCACAAATGCTTACAAGGTGGATTTACCAGGAAGCTATGGTGTACATGGTACTTTCAATGTTGGAGACTTGAGTCCCTACCATGGTGAATCAGATGATGAAGGTGAGGAAGATTTGAGGGCAAATCCTTTTCAAGAAAAGGAGGGTGCAACGGGAGTATGTGACCAAGCCAAGACACGAGCCATGACACGAGCTCAAGACAAGACACAAACTCAAGACAAGACTCAACATCAAAACAACAACATACATTCAGACAACACCATGACAAGCTATGACAATGTTCTATTCAGGCCAAGCCACAACCACTTCAAGCCTGCTAAGACAACACCACCACAACCAGAACAAAGCCTAGCCATCCACTTCCCAAGACTAGGCCACAACAAAGCTCAGCCAACAGCCCAACAAACCCAACAAAACAAAAACAGCCCCCAGCCAAAAACAGCCTATCACAGCCTTTCTAAACAAGGTCCATGGGACCCCACACAATCAAACAAGCCTAACCAACCCTCAAACCTATGTCTTGGGAAGGTCCTCTACAACTTTCCCCAGGACTTCCCTCCCAAGAAACAAACACACAAAGAGTTAGCTTAGGGACAACTTCAGACTGTCCAGATTTCAGCCTTTTTGCAGTAGTTAACATGTCACTATCAAACTTTCCTTTTATGATCAAACAAACTCGAGGGCCTTTTAGCAAGACCTTTGGCATCCATCCCACTTCAGTTGAGCTCAATAATCAAGCTCAGAAGTCCACCCCTCCACCAGTTTCAACCCCAACAATCCAATTAAGGCAGATTGTCCCATTAGAATTACTTTTCTACTTTATTGCTTTATGCTGAACAATGTAGCTGTATTTCTGTTTCTTTTGCAAACCCATTGTGGCCCTAGGATGTAATGAACGAATAGGATGTAACCTCCATGCCTATATAAGGCCTTTTCCTAATGAATGAAAGACAGATTTGAAGTAAAACATAAAACTGAAACCTTGTTTCTGTTGCATCTCTTGGCTGTGTGCTTGAGACAACTTCCTTTGCTTGTGCTTGGAAGTGGGCTTGGGTCCTTAGCTGTGTGCTGGGATAAAAGTTCAACCCTCAATCATTGGCTTTGTGCTTTGGTTAAGGTCCTATCTTAGTTCTTTGTCAATCAATCCAAACAGAAACAGAGTATTTGCAAAGTGTCTGAATCTCAATCAAATTGTCATTGTTTAGTTGTCTTTCAGAATAGTTTCAGTGCAGTTTGATTGTGTGAGGCCCCCATGGACCCTGTTTAGAAAGGCTGTGATAGGCTGTTTTTGGCTGAGGGCTGTTTTTGTTGTGTTGGGTTTGTTGGGCTGTTGGCTGTGCCTTGTTGTGGCTTAGTCTTAGGAAGTGGATGGCTAGGCTTTGTTTTGGTTGTGGGGGTGTTGTCTTAGCAGGCTTGAAGTGGTTGTGGCTTGGACTGAATAGGACATTGTCATAACTGGTCATGGTGTTGTCTGAAAGGAAGTTGTTGTCTTGAATGGTGTTGTTGTCTTGATGCTGAGTCTTTGTGTTGATCACATACTCCTGTTGCAACCTCCTTTTCTTGAAAAGGATTTGCCCTCAAATCTTCCTCACCTTCATCATCTGATTCACCATGGTAAGGGCTCAGGTCTCCAACATTGAAAGTACCATGTACCCCATAGCTTCATGGTAGATCCACCTTGTAAGCATTTGTGCCTATCTTCTCCAATATCTCAAATGGTCCATCAGCTCTTGGCATGAGCTTGTTTCTCCTCTTGTCTGGAAATCTCTCTTTTCTTAAATGCAACCATACAAGATCCCCTGCCTTGAACTCCCTTTCTTTCTTAGGCCCTTTGGACCTAGCCTTGTACAACTCATTGGACCTTTCAATCTGCTTCTTGACTTGCTCATGAATCTGTATCATTTGCTCAACTCTTGTCTTTGCATCATAGCTTGCCTTGTTTCCTTTGACTGGTGCTAGGTCTGTAGGCATGAGAGGATTAGTGCCATAAACTGTTTCAAAAGGACTTTTACCTGTGCTGCTGGAGGGAGCTCTGTTGAAGGCAACCTCAGCTTGTGCTAGCCTGAGGTCCCAATCTTTCAATGACTTAGAAACAATGCTCCTTAAGATCTTTCCTAGTGTCCTGTTAGTGACTTCTGTCTGCCCATCAGTTGGGGGATGGTGAGAAGTACTAAACAATAGCCTGGTCTTCAATAGCTTCCACAAGGTTCTCCAGAAGTGACTCATGAACTTTGTGTCTCTATCTGAGACAATGCTTCTAGGGACCCCATGTAACTTGACAACCTCCCTAAAGTATAGTTCAGCTACCCCCAAAGCATCCTCAGTCTTCTTACAAGCAATGAAATGTGCCATCTTACTGAATCTATCTACAACCACCATGATGGAGTCTTTTCCCCCTTTGAGTTCTAGGTAAGGCTACAATGAAGTCCATACTGAGGTCTTCCCATGGCTTGTTTGGCACTGGAAGTGGTGTGTAAGGGCCTGCTTGAAAATGTGCCTTGGTTAGTTGACAAGACCTGCATATCTTGAGGGCATCTTGCACATCACTGAGCATCTTAGGCCAATAGAACTGATCTTGTAATATGTCATAGGTCTTCTGTACCCCAAAGTGACCAGCAAGGCCATTGGAGTGAACCTCTTTGACCAGTAGTCCTCTATAAGGTCCCTTAGGCACACACAGTTTGTTCCCATAGAATAAGTATCCTTCCTGAGCTGTGTATTTGCTCCCTTTCTTGACTTGCCCTTCTTGATATACAGCCCATTCATGCTTGAAGTCTGGGTCTTCTTGATATTTCTCTTTCATAAATTCAAACCCCAACACTCTTTGCTCCATGAAGGTCAACATTACAGACCTTCTAGACAATGCATCAGCTACAACATTGTTCTTACCCTCTATATACTTGCTGGAGAATGAGAAAGATTGCAAGAACTCTACCCATTTGGCATGCCTGGGGTTGAGTTTCTGCTGTCCATTGATGTATTTGAGAGCCTCATGATTAGAATGAAGCACAAAAGGCTTAGGCTTCAAGTAGTGTCCCCAATGATTCAATGCCCTCACAATGGCATAGAATTCCTTGTCATATGTGGAGTAGTTAAGCTTGGCCCCATTTAGCTTCTCACTGAAGTATGCTACATGTTTCTTTTCTTGAGTAAGCACGGCTCCTATATATGCCAAGGCCACTGGCATCACACTCTACCTCAAAGAGTTTGTTAAAATCTGGTAGAACCAATATTGGAGACTTATACAATAGCTCTTTGATCAGATTGAAGGACCTTTCAGCCTTCTCATTCCACTTGAACTCTCCCTTCTTCATACACTCAGTAATAGGGGCCATGATTGAACTAAACCCTTGTATGAACCTTCTATAGAAAGATGATAACCCATGGAAACTTCTAACATCAGTAACAGTTTGAGGAATGGGCCATTCCTTGATTGCTTGCACCTTCTCAGGATCAACTGCCACTCCTTTCTTAGAGATGATGAACCTAAGGAAGTAAACCTCAGGCTGCATGAAGGTGCACTTTTCTAGCTTGCCATACAACTTGTTCTCTCTTAGGACCTCAAACAACAACTTCAGATGTTGCAAATGTTCTCCCTTAGTTGAACTGTAAATAAGAATGTCATCAAAGTAAACCACTACACATTTGCCTAAGTAGGGCCTCAGGACTTCTTGTCATCACCTCATGAAGGTGCTAGGGGCATTAGACAACCAAAAAGGCTCACCAACCATTCAAGACCCATGTTTAGTTCTTTGAAAGCGTCTTCCATTCTCCCCTGCTCTTATCCTCACTTGGTGGTAGCCCTGCCGAGATCAATCTTGTGAACCCTTGAGCCCCACGTAACTCATACAGAATATCATTAGTCGAAGGTCATGGGAAACCTTTAGGTACTTGAATGGTAATAAGGGAAGAGGGTTGTTTATGTCCCTACTTCAATGCACATACCCAGGCTCTCCTTCTTTGGCACAAGCAAGGCTGGTACAGCACAAGTATGAGGGACTCTCTGACATAGCCCTTGTTGAGTAGTTCACCTACTTGAAGTTGGAGCTCCTGTGTAGCCTTAGGGTCACTCCTGTAAGCTGGCTTGTTGGGTAAGATAGCTCCAGGTACTAGGTCAATGTGGTGCTCTATTCCTCTAAGTGGTGGCAGTCCACTAGGAAGCTCAGTAGGGAAGACATCACCATAACTTTCTAGGATAGATTTGACCTCTTCAGGGATATCACTGATACTCATCCCAGTCTCCTTGGCAAGCAATATGTATACAGGTTGTAGCTCACTTAGCTCTTGTGCTATTTCTGACTCACTTATCAACATGACTTCTTTGGAAGCCTCACTCATGGGGTTTGGGTTGATCTTTAAAGCAGGTGGTAAAGGTGTCAGGGTGATTTTCCTCTTCCCATACTTAAAGGTGTAGGTGTTGTCCCTCCCATGGTGTATGGCATCCCTATCAAACTCCCATGGTCTCCCAAGAAGAAGGTGACATGCATCCATAGGTAGAACATCACAAAGACTCTCATCCACATACCCTTTACCAATTGAGAAAGGTACAACACATTGTTTATCTACCTTGATCTCAGCCCCTTTGTTTAGCCATGTGAGTTTGTAAGGTAGGGGTGGTCCTTGGTGGGTAGAGCTAGCTTGTCTATCAGTGTTTTGGAGGCCACATTAGTGCAGCTTCCACCATCAATAATGAGGTTACATACTCTACCTTTTATGGTACATCTGGTCCTAAAGATCTGGTGTCTCTGGTCCTCTTCCAAAGGTTGGGGTTGAGTATGCATTACCCTCCATGTTACCAAACTTAACCCTGCATCAGGCTCTATCAACTCCCCACTAGCCTCTACCTCAGGCTCTTCCATCTCTTCATCACAGACCAACACTTCATCATCTCCCCAATGGATTACTTCTAGGGTACTCAGAGCCCTTTTAGATGGACACTCTCTAGCAAAATGTCCATACCCTTGACATTGAAAGCACTTTTTGAGAGGGGTAGTCTTCCTTTGGCCTGCCTCAACAGCCTTGCCTTTATCAAGGTTGAAAGGGGTCTTAACAGGAACCACAGGTTCTTCTATCTTGACTCCTACAAAAGGCTTGAAGGTGGGGGTTCTGGAAGGTGTCTTAGAAGCACTGGCCTTTCCCTTTCCCAACTTTTCTACCCTCAAAGACAAGTTGACAGCTTCCTCAAAGGAGTATATATTTTGTAGCCTGACTTTACTAGCTATCCTTTCATCCAACCCCTCTAAGAACCTTGCTATCTTTTGTTCAGATTTCTCAACAACCTCACATT
>JAIUZE010000798.1:0-20329 GCA_022085475.1 Heliosperma pusillum | reverse complement strand
CTTCTTAAATCATTAGTGATTTAGTCTTTTGGACTTAGAAGTTTAGTATTGTTTTGAAGACCATGCTTATGTTATGTCTAATGGTGTAAATAAGAAGTTTTGAATGATATCTTGAGGTGCGAAATGCGTTTGAGGTTAAGTGACGTCTTGTGGTTTCCTATGGTGTGTTTGTGAGTATAGGCTTGGTGGAAAAGCATTTGGCTATAGTTCTTGGATTTAAAGATATGATCTTATCTTATGGTATTGGAGACTCGTTTGAAGTAGTAAGGTTTCGGTAAGTTGAACCATATTACTTGAGGATTATGATGTGAGTTATGATGGAAATACCTTGGGACGTTAATGATGATGTTTGACTTGATGTTGTACTTTGTTAATAATGAACTCGTGAGCTATATGAGTTGAAAATGACCGAGTATAAGGGAGTATTTGTTAGTCCTTCAGTTAAAGAAACCTTTGAGGATGTGTTGAATATTTGAGCTAAAGGAATGTTATTATACTTGAGTTGCAATTCCGCAATTGGGATTCCGTGCTATATGAAATGGTGGATGAATTGGGTTGTAATCTATTTGTTAAATCTAGGTGTACCTTACTCCGATGATTTGTGGTACGAGGGTCCCTTGTAAGAGACCATTGTTATTGAGATGATTTGCTTTGCTATCGCCCTGAGTTTAAAAAGGGAATTTTGTGGATTAAACCTTAAACCTTTTTCTCGTGCCGTTATCACTTTCCATTTCCTTTCATGCAAGTTCCTACTAAGCCCGATTTGTAGGAAATTGTTTTCTCTTATCTTTTACTTTACTCGGATAGCTTCATAACTCTACTATCTGCTTTGTCTCTTTCTTGACCTCGTTATTTTCAGCGCTCCTCTCTTGTAATCTCGTGCCTTATTTATTCCCGTGTTCTCTTTGAGATTCCTTATCGTTTTCTATCTCGTTGCTGCTTCATATTTCCTCTAGTGGATTGGATGTCTCGTTTGTTTGGCTTAGAGAATCAATGTCATTTATTTTGGGATTCTTTAGTTAGAATATATGTCTTTGGATTGAGTCAATTTCATGTTGTATTTGATCATGGGAAATAGGACTTAAGCTCTAGGATGAATCCTAATAGTGATAATATATCCTCTCGTAGTGGTATTAGATTTGGAGTTTGGTATTGTAGTGATGTTTTGAGAATTGAGTGGATCATGATAATAGTTCGTTGTTTCGAGATATTGGAATAGTTACCTTGGAGACCATTTGGGGATTAGATGTCTGTAAATGTTGGATTCTAAAAGAGACTTTGCTTTGGTAATTAAGACTGGTCACCATATTTTGAGGAATATTTTCAGAAGTGAAGATCGATGCATCTTGAGTTATAGTTGAGCTGGATGATTTGAATAGTTGTATCATCGCCATGTCCTTGGCCATATAGGACTTGGAATTTGTAATTGATCTCTCTTGAGGTTTTGATGGTTTGTAAAAGAGAAATTTCTTTAAGTTTAGGATATTAAGCCTTGCAGTACTTTGAATCGAAGAATTGGAATGGTGAGCCCATTCATCTTATGATTGGTGGTAATTATGCTTTTCTAGATATAATTATTTATGCTTGTGGATTCGAGTGTAATAATTGACTGGACTAGGGATGTTCGAAGACATTTAGGAATCTTTCATGTGGATTATTTAATTGTGGATTTTCCCTTGTCGATAGACCTTAGTTAATGCTAGTTGGATACTAGTCATTCGGGTTCGTAGTTTGACCTGATGATTGTTAAGGATTTTGTAGAATCTAATGATTGAAAGCGGTTAAGGTATGACCGAGATGAGTTACATTCTTTTGAGGACTAGCTTATTATCGATGTTTGTGATGTTAATTGGATAAGCCCTTTGAATGATGTGGCTATAATTTGGGTTTGGCGAAAATGCCCGAGAAATTGACTATGATGACTTTTGTATTTGAGTGGAGTGTTTGGTTCTTAGGCTTTCTTTCCCTTTTGAGAAATTGCTTTGTCGTTCATTTCTCCCTTTGCCTTTCAAATTGACGATTATTCAATTTGTTATTCTTTGGACATTGTCCTTCTTTCCGCTATTACTCGTTTCGATAAGCCTTCTTGTTTCTTTTTACTCGTTGTGTTTATCTTTTATTACCATGATTGTGAGTTTGATGTTCAAATTACTTTTATGTGTGTGCAATGCTTGGTTGTCTTGAGTGTACGAATTTAGAAAATTTTCAAATTGTCACGATGGATTTCACATTTATCCTTTTAAAAGAGTTTTAGAAATGAAATTTCTACTTTCATTTTTCGAAAATGGATTTAGGTTGCTCTTATACTGGATTTTGCGTTTGGTTGGATGCTAGAACTTGTTATTGGAGACGTCTAATGATTGGTTCTGCACTTATCAACGTATGATTTAATTTTAATATTGTCTTTACTTTGGAATGCTGGTGTTCTTGTGTGCACGACAAGAACAATTTCGTTCCACAGAAAAAGAGAGTTACTTTCGAAAACTTTTCCTATACCTTTTTGGAAAATGTCATGCTTTTGAAATACATTTCCTTGAAAATGTTTTGACTACCAATTTGGAGAAAAAAAATTGGTCCTTATAACTTTTGTTTTCTACTCTCAAGTTTCGAGGACGAAACTTTTTAAAAGGTGGGGTGATTGTAACACCCGGAAATGTACCCTATTTTTCTAGTAGAAATATTTTACGAAATCTTTTCAGCAAATTTAAGTTTTAATTGACTTTTTATGTTTGAAGTCGAATTTAGAATTTCCGAGTTCGTTTTTGGAATTTCCGCGAGATTCCATGAAAATCCCGTCTTAAGTCGAGTTTGACTTTTCTTGACTTTTGAGTCGAGTTTGACTTTTCTTGACTTTTGAGTCGAGTTTGACTTTTCTTGACTTTTGAGTCGAGTTTGAATTTTCTTGACTTTGGAACCGTCTTTGACTTTTGGTTGACTTTTTCCTTACTTATACTCATACTCCTTAACCTATTTTTCCTACACAAACACAAACTCATTTCTTCTTCTCTAAGAAACCCAAACCCTTGCCTCCATCCATTTTTCGATCTTCTAATCATCCTAGAGCATTCGTTCTTTGACGGAATTCACGTAAGTTCGTCTTATTCTTCCCCTCTTAGCTTCCTCTATACGTATTGGTAATAAAATTACCGTCTTTCTCGCTTTTTAAATTATCCGTCTTTCTCAAGATGGATGATATTCCTCTTTTATTATCTAATTGTTTGTAGGTGGAAACTAGGAAAGCTTAGTAACCGTTTAAAGACGCGTAAAGGTAACGGTGAAGGGTTACTCGGTATCATTTACGTGTTTTACATGCTTTATATGCTAGGTTTCGTATTTAGAATACGATAAGTAAGTTAGGAATTATGTTATGATTTATGATTGTTGTTATTTGATGATTGTTGATGATGAATATTGATTGTTGATAGTTATTAGAAATGATTTATGAGAATTGGAAATGATAGGATTGATTTTTGTTAAAGGCTCACGGATGAATTGGTAACAGAGTGTTTCACGGTCGTGAAACCTCATTTCACGGTCGTGAAACCTCATTTCACGGTCACACCTAAAGTACAATCCCCTAATCATGTACATTAATTAATTGTATAGCGATACAGATTATATAATCCCTTAATTGGAACTAAGTTAATATTGTAAGTGAGAAGAATTATATCTTATTGTCATATGATTAAATAAGATTCATATTAGTAATTTAATCATTATATTACTAAGAATGCATAATGTTTATGGAACATTTGAGATAAGCAAAATTGGTCGATTATAATTACATATTGTTGTACATTATATCAACCAAATATGAGATGACCCATTTTATTTACATGTAATTATAAAATATGACTTAAAATGCTAAGTCTAATTTATTTGTTATGAAATTGCATTTAAAATAGTTAAATGCACTTTTATAAGCTAAAATACATGTTACATGTCACATGTCACATGTGTGACAAATGACAAATAACAAAAATAAAATGGATACCCATTTTATGTTGGAAAACCCGGTTATGGTGGGTTGTAGGGTAGGCTTTAGGTAATTGAGTGTTGTTCTTATTAAGAATAGAAACAATGTGATTATTACCTAAAACCTAGAATCTACTCTATTGCATTATGAAGACAAATGTGAGGCATGCTCACCCTCCCCCATGCCTTATGGTGGCCTGTCATGTTGCTTGATAAGAGGAATTTTTTCCTCTTATCTTCATCTCACAAGATCATATCATTTTGGTATGCTTATCTCTCTTCTTCCCTTTCTCACACTAAAAAGAAACTTAAGAAATTTTCACATAATCCTTAGTTCATATCCTCTAACAATATACTAGTGTAGTATTAAGAGTTACTAGTTAATTTTTAAGGGATACTACTTATAATACTAGTGTAGTATTTTAGTAGAGATTAAAAAGGATAGTCTTGGGTGCTACTAATAGGAGTGTTCTTACACTAAGAACCTGGAAGATCATCCTCCACATATTTTAAGCTCAAGAACAAAGTAGGAAGGAGTCCTATTTTGTGCCCAAAATCCGTTCAAATCAATGTAAGGAACAATTTCTTCTTCCTTCTTTGTACTTTAGTTATGCATGCATAAGTTCCTTATAGTTTAAGAGTAAACTATTTACGATATGATATTAGAAATGTCTAATATTGAGTTTAAGAAACTTACAGAAGTAACGATGTTATGTCTAAGACCCATCACTAACGAGCCGATGTAGCTCGTTCTTAGGATCCGTGTCGAGTTCTAGCCATGTCTAGGTTTGAGAAACCATTTGTAGTCGTGTTCGACCCAAAGTGAGTGGGTCAGATTGCTCGCTCTCCGGGTATGAGTCCAATGTCGAGTCTCGAAGATTCTATCGTGTCGTTTGTGAGTCAAGTCCTAAGTGTGCTGGTATTCTATTTCGATTACTGATTGGCTCGGGATATTTTTGTAGACATGCCTCCGCATACCCGTCAGAAAACCATGGAAGCCGCAGTTGAAAAGATTTCGTAACATATTGAATAAGTGCTCGTCCGTTTGTGCAATATCAAAGCTAAGATGAATAGGGAAACCCCTCCTCCACCACCACCACGTGAGACTGAACTTGAGAAGAGGTTCAAACTGATTGAGGAACAACTGAAACTGTTCCGGGGGGAAAATGTGCAATACAAGAATGCTCGGAGATATACTTCAGTTCAAGAAACGTTGCCCACTAATTTTGTTTTGACTGACATCCTGAAGTTTAAAGGAACTGAAGATCCTCTTCAGCACATACAATCCTCCAAAGAGTACCTCGCACTATAATGGGTACTCGCCGAAATGTTATCTCACATATTTGCCTAATCATAAGGAGAACACTCGAAGATGTGGTTCTATGGCTTTAATTTTAAGAATTTCCCAGCATTCGAAGATATCACAGTGGAATTCTGTAAGCATTTAGCCGAGAATGCTGAAATCCAAACTATTATGAGAACGCTCGAGGTAATGACCCAGAGGGAGAAAGATGGATTAACTGAATTCCTCAATCTTTGGCATGCTGAAAGCCTGACACTGTAAAAAAAGGTCGGAAGAAACTGAAATGGTGGACAAATTCGTTAAGAAAGTACGACCCGTCTACCGAGATGCTAACAAGTACCAAAACTTTGGCTTGTTTAAGGAACTTATTCGAGTCAAAAGGAAAATTGAAGATGATGTTAGGATGACTGAGGCTGAAAAGCTTAAAGGATACCAAATTACCAAGGTGCCTCTTTTTCAAGGGCAAACGAATCTATCTCTTCCAATCACATCCAAGCCATTAGTTTTTTGTGAGGAAATCCTAAGGAGACACAACGCCAAACACCTAGAATATTCACCGACATTGGGTGTACTTATACTCATGCTCTCCAGAGGCTCGTAGCCTAGGGAAAATTGAACCCTATTGGTCCAACTCCTGATCCTCCTGTTGATCGAAAAGTTAAATGGTACGAGCCAAATGCATGCTATGCCTACCATCAGGGAAAGGGCCATAGTATCGAGCATTGCTATCGTCTAAACCATGATATCCAAGATTGGATAGAGAAAGCAACAATCCCGATCCCGACTGTCAAGCCGAATAATGTTAACAACCCCTTCGGTGATCATGCGAATGCAATATTTGTCGAAGACAACAATGATGTATCTCATTTAATCCAACCTGTTTGTCGCTTCACTGGGCTCTATACTGGGGGAGTTTATGTGGATTTCTCCAAGTTCCTCCCTCAACCCAAGAACGAAGTTCAAATTGGGGACTTTGCTATTGATTGTACACCATACATTCTTCCAAGCGAGAATAAGATTAATGGGGACAAGGACGATGTGGAAGATGACATCTATCTCAGCAAAGTTGGAACCGTCCCGCCAACTGAATAAGAAATATCAAGGTTTTCAAAGGACGTCCTCGAGTCCAAAACCAACTCAGCCAAGGCACTTGGAGAAGGGCCGACTTCAGAGGTTTCCCTCGCCAAGAAGTTCCAAAAGACTGAGAAAGACATATCAAGGGCAACGAAATAAAGATGTTCATGAGGGAAATGAGACTCCAACCATGGTACGTCAGAATGCAACGAGAGAAAGAAAAAACTCAAAAGAGGCCACTTGCACAATATCCAGACATTATCAGGAATCCCTCTAAACCCATAGCCCTTCATGGCACGGACGAAGCGTCATCTGCTTTCAGGGCCGGCGCTTTTAAAGACTTGATGATAGGGTATATATTACCCAGGTGTGATTTGGATGCAACCTTCATCACTAGTGCAACAAGGGCGTGGCATCAATGGTGGTTCTCGACAAAGGTGATGACAAAGTTGGAACTGATAACAAGAACTGAGCTGGATGACTTCCGCATTATCAACGGGAAGATGTATTGCCCGTAAGAATGAGAAATGCCCAAAACCAGATTTGATAATTACGTGTTGGAGTCTGCTTTCCAGTTTTAGTCTAAGTCGAGTCTAGGATTTTCTTTTCTTGCAACCGAGTCGTAGTTACGCGATCTACGGTGTGTCCTAGAGATTGATATTTCCTCGAGTCTGTCAAACGTTCTATCATTTCGAATAAAAGATTACATGTTCATTTCCATATCAATTCCACTTTTGTTCATCAATTTAAAATGCGTGACGCACTCGAAGGGTGCTCCTAATCAGAAATGTATCATGTTGTAGACGGTAAGGTACCTTAGGATCCATTGACCGTTTCCTGTACGTATTCCATGTCTGGCGGTAGAAAACCTCCATTTAAACTTGGTGATCGAGAAAAGCCTAGTATATGATTCTATGATGAACCTAGACTAGCTCTCTGTTCTCGAGTTAATGACGGAAGGCAACCACACTCTCCACAAAAACACCCTCTCTTGAAGAGAAAATGTAAAAACCGACCAGATATGACAAGAAACGTTAGTGCTAACCCAAATCAATTGGGGAAGCCTAAATGTTTAAATATGTACGTAGTTGTAACCCGAAATGTTATTTCGAAAGAAAAAAAAAAAAAAAAAAAAAAGAGAGAAAAAAAGAAGAAAACGAGAAGTAAAAAAGAAAAAAGAAGATGTTGAGGTCGAATGTCGAAGTTACAAGAACCATCTAACATATGAACGCATTGTCAAAGTACCCATAGCCGAAGTTTAATGGGCGAAGCCAAAATCGCATGTAGCAACCTTTCAACCCCTTAGTCCTTCTCGTGACGGTTACGAGGGAATAGTCGAGAATTTTGAGAATCATCCCACTTGTGTCGTTACACCCAAGCCTTTAGGGTCCAAACATGGAAATTTGAACCCACAATGTATTACCAACCCATTTGCACTTGGGTTTTGTCAAACCCGAGACACCTTTTCCAACCACGATGTAAGTCATAACCCATTCGCCTTAACACCAAAAAACGAACCTTCAGAGTAATGTTCCATTATTCAAACCTTTTGTTACCAAGCTCCACATCCCAGAAAATCACAGCCTCCTACACCAACCCTGAACACGGGATTTGACAGTACCTTACAGGCAAGAACGGGATACAGTTTGATGTCTTAGGTGAAACCTTCGAGTGTGTACACACAAATAAAAATGACTACGTTTATACACCTTTGTCGAATTAGGTTATGTTTGATTTTGCCCCACACGAATACGTAGGCAGTCCTTTAGAAATAAGGACTCAACCATTCGGAATTGAAAATTTCATCTACCCCTTCATCTTGTCGATGTCTGGGGATTCCTTGTGCGAAAGCCACAAATATTTTTACGGGTCATAACTGTTGGAGTAAATGTCCTTAACAATAGTGCGATCACATAATTAAATCTCAATAATAAGAATACTAAGGGATGATAGATATTTTAGTCAACTGGTCAACATTAATCGGTAGCGATTGGCTTGCTAGAGTTTGATGTTACTGTCGTATGACAGTGGTGATCAGTTGATCCCTTAAGGTCACACCTATAGGACAATTCCCTTAATTGTAAAGTTAATTAATTGTATATCGATACAGATTAATTAAATCCTTAAAAATGAACAAATTTTATTTATAAGTGAAAATTTATGTCTTATTGTAATAAGATTAAATAAGACGCAATTTTTGTAATTTAAATGTTTTATTACTAAAATTGATTATTGTTTATGAAACAATTTGAGATAAGAATGATTAGTTGATTATAATTACAAAGGGTTGTAGATTATATCAACTGAACTTAATGTAGCCCATTTTATATATATGTAATTATGAATTACTATTTATTTTGTTGCATAATGTGAAATGATATTTAATTTGTTAAATATACATTTATTTATTCTAATGACATGTAACTTGTTACATGACATACCACATTACAAGTGACAAAATTACAAAGATAAAATGGAGTCCATTTTATGTGGGTGTGCCATTTTTGGGCTTGATTGAGGTAGATATGTTTATTTTAATTGTTAAAAACATCATCATAATACCTATATGCATAGACCTTGGCCTAACATTTTGATAAGAACAAAAGTTGAGCATGCTTGGGGCTCTCCCAAGACATGCATGCCGGCTCACCCCACCCCCACAACCCTATGAGAACAAGTTCTCATTTTAAAAAGAGAAATCATTCATACAAAAATCTCCTGATCTCACTAGAATTTCTCATAAAAGAGTTTATGAGTATTTTGTTCTAAGAATATAATATCTTCATATTCATTACTATTGTAGTAATATTATTAGAATTAGATTTTCATTTTAAGGTCACTAATAATATTTCTAGTAAATTTATTATTAGTATTAAGGGATTGTCTTGGGTGCAATCAAGAGGAGAGTTTCTATTATTGAAACTAGGAGTTCATCCTTAACATATAAGCTCAAGAACAAGGTTTGGAAGGTGTCCAAATCTTGTGCCCATATCTTGTAAGATCAATGTAAGGAAAAGTTTCTTCTTATCTTTGTTTTTGTTATGCATGCATAAGATCTAAATAGTTTATGAGTAAACTAATTGTAAATGATATTAGAAATGTCTAATATTGAGTTTAAGAGACTTACAAGCGGTAGCAAGAGCCTTGATTGTTGCATGCAAAATCGATTTTTAGTTTTTTCGAGTTATTGTAACTTAAAGAAAACTAGTAATTTGTGTTTTATGAGATAAAATCACAAAGTTATTTTCACGTCAATATATTCTGGTCCTAATATGATTTTAGGTCATTTTGGTGATTTATGGAAATTTATAGTGCTCAAATATGATTTTTAGTATTTTTATTACATTTTAATGAGTAAAAAGATGTTTAAAATGCTAAAAATAGTTAGACTTATCGTATGACCTTGAAATGTTTACACAATATCACACATACATGTTAATTACTGTATGTAAAATTTCGTGTGAAGTGGACTTATTTCGTATGATTTATGATTTTTATATGATAAAATGAAATAAATAAAGGTCAAATGGTTAAAAATACTTTCGCTTTGAATCTGATTATGAAGTTTTAGTATATTGTCACATGCACATTTTCTTATTATACTAGAACATTTGAGACTAATGTGATTTGTCTAGCATGATTTATGAATTTTTAATGTAAAAATGGCATAAATAGTGACTAATTTAGCAAATATAGCTAAAATAAATTTCATGTCAAGATAAAAATGTTCCTGGTTGCATAAATGTCCCACATTTCAGATCTAAAGTTGAAAATTTAATATGATTAATTTTTGCATGCTTTATGTATTTCATTTGATAAAACCGATAAAGCGCAACCAGTTTTCTCAAAAACCGATTCGAAATTTTTAAACCATAAATTTTTGACATTATGAGTGTCATCGAAATGTTCCAGAATGTTCAAGAATTTGAAATTAAAATTTTGAAATTATTGTAATTAAATTTGGATTTATTTGATTAAAATATGATTTTAAAAGTCTAATTATGAGCAATTAAATAACAACAAGTTGAATTATTGTCAAAAACTGAGTAATGACTAATTTTTGACGCCTAAATGAGTTGGGATAATTAACTTGGACTTTAATATGATTTAAGTAATGTTTTGTGATTTTAAAGTGTTATTATCACGCATTTCCGTAAAACCGGGTTATATTCGATATAAACCGTTAATTAGGGCGATTTGGCATTTAACATGAGCATGTTTTATACATATTATAATGCTGCATATTTATTATGAACGTCATATTTTGGTTTATGTAATTTGGAATTATGTAAAGTTTTCCTTGTATGGCCTTAGTTTTAATCGATATTGCCCGAAATGTATTGGAATATTGATTCGGTTGTAACTTAATGTGATCTCGAATCACTTTTATTGTATTATTTTATTTTACAAATGTATAATAGGAAATTATTGTAATTTTATTATATATTTTGTAACTTATTGTAAAACCGGAGTTTCCCAAAGACGGTGCCATTCGAAAAGGAGTTCCGAGAGAGAGAGACGGTGACCTTGGGAGGCGTGCTTATGAAGTTCAAGGGACCAAAGGAGTTGGTTTCCGAATTTGTAATAGATTATATGATTTTCTATTCAAGGAAAGGCCATACTAGATGTTTTATTTTATGCTTGCATTTTACTTAATATGTTTGCATGCAATGCCAAATCGCCGTAACATGACATGCATATTTTATCGATTATTCGACCGTGTCAATGAAAATTATCATTAATTCTTCGATTTAGTTCACTTAAACGAGATAGATGATAAATTGTCTTGACCTCTCATAATAAATAATTGAGATCAAGCCTTACCAAATGTTAGAACCCATGAATCCCAATTTTGCAAGGAAGTAGGCTCGGCTCACCGGGTTGCTAAACTTGTTACGTTGGGTAAGTGGGGTAATAAAAGTTATTATTTCGAAATTTGGATTGAGCTCAACGGAAGTATTCGCGACCGTAGCCGCATGTGTTCCGGGCTTAAGATAAATATTAAAGTAATATTATCGACCGAGAATTCTAATGTAGAATCGATTAAAGAGTTAATCCACCGAATTATGTTGATAAGGGATGAATCGGCTTACCGTGCCCAAGTTGATATGAATTTGGATCTCGGAATCATTTATGATAGTTGGGTAGAGGTCACTATATAAATGCTTAACTTGTTTAAAATGTTTGCAAGTTTAAAACGATAATTGTTAATTATTTCCTCCATCTCCTTTTGTAGTTTCATTTTACCGCAATGGATACATCTCATTCTACCGTACCTATCACCATTGATTCATATCACAAATCATTTGATGAAATTTGCTCTCAAAATAATATTGATACGACTAGAGAACTTCATTTGGGAATAGGTTCCGACGGGAATCTCAACTTTGTTACCTCCTCCAAACCCCCTTTGCCAAAACTTTTGGTGAAAGAGTCTTGGGAAGACAATCTCACCTAGAAGATGAAATCCTTGTCTTTAGAAGCAAGGAGAGATCAAGAGGCAAGTGGGAGTATTAGCAAGAAAAGTCTTGCACCTAAGATGAAATGGTTCATAAATGAGAGGAAGAAAGGTAAAAAGTATAAGAGAAACGGAAGAGGTAGTAAGACTACCAAAGGTCCGCAATTCAATGATGAATGCAATTATTGTCATGGCATGGGCCATTGGATGAGGAATTGTCCCATCTACTTGGAGCATATTAGAGATGGACTAGTGATTCCACTCGGGGCTAAGAAACGTGGAGAAGCTAGGCAAGGGTGATGTGGATCTACGACTTGGAAATGGAGCTAGGGTAGCCGCCACTTCTAAGGGGACCTACGTACTTATTTTAGCTAGTGGTTTTGAATTGTACTTGAATAATTGTTATTTTGTACCTTCTTTGTCTAAAAACATAATATCCGTAGCCATGTTAGACATGGAAGGTTTTACTTTTGCAATCAAAAACAATTGTTGTATGATTTCAAAGAATGACTTGGTCTTAGGCCAAGGTAATTCTATTAATGGTATTTATTTTCTGGAGACATCTAATTCAACAAGAGATATCTATAACATTCAATCAAAAAGACTCAAGTCAAGTGATCCAAATGAGTCATACATTTGGCATTGCCGATTAGGTCACATAAATGAGAATTGCATCAAAAGACTAGTATCGACTAGTATAATTAAACCGTTTAATTTTCAATCTTTTGGTATATGCGAATCTTGTCTCCTAGGGAAAATGACTCGTAATCCTTTTAGTGGTAAAGGGACACGAGCAAGCGAACTATTGGGCCTTATACATACCGATGTATGTGGACCAATGACTTTTTCTGCTAGGGGTAATTATGACTACTTCATTACATTCACAGATGATTTAAGTAGATATGGGTATATTTACTTAATCAAATATAAAAGTGATGCTTTTGAGAAATTCAAGGAATTTCAAAATGAGGTAGAAAACCAATTGAACAAAAAGATCAAAACATTACGATCCGATCGTGGTGGTGAGTATCTTAGTAATGAATTTGATTCACACTTGAAGAATTGTGGCATTGTATCACAACTATCTCCACCTGGAACACCTCAACTTAATGGTGTGGCCGAAAGGAGAAATCGAACCCTACTTGATATGGTTCGATCTATGATGAGTCAAACCGAGTTGCCATACTCGTTTTGGGGATTTGCAATCCAAACTGCCATAATATCATTGAATAAAAGCCCGACCAAAGCAACCGAAAAGACTCCATATGAGATGTGGAAAGGGAAAGTCCCAAATTTGTCCTATATGAAAATTTGGGGATGCGATGCTTTTTTTAAGGTAAAGACCAACAGTAAGCTAGCCTCAAGATCCGAAAAGTGCATTTTCGTAGGTTATCCAAACAACTCTCATGGTTACTACTTCTATAAACCTCAAGAAAACAAAGTATTTGTGTCTAGTGAGGCTGTCTTTTTAGAAAGGGAACATATTTCTAAAAGCCAGAGTGGGAGAAAATTTGAACTTAACGAAGTTCAAGAGCCACAAACCGAAGAGGAGACGTTAGAAGATGTTCCTTCATTGTCCAGTTCTGTTGTTATACCATCTGTACCTAGGAGGTCCGGAAGGGTTAGTCACCAACCCGATAGATACATAGGTATTATCGAAGAAAATAACAATTTTGACTTGTTACTTTTAGAAAGTAATGAACCCACGACCTACAAAGCTGCCATCTCTAGTCCGGATTCCAATTTATGGCTAGAAGCCATGAAATCCGAAATGAATTCTATGTATGAAAATCAAGTTTGGGACTTGGTTGATTTGCCTGAAGATGTGAGACCTCTTCAATGCAAATGGATCTTTAAAGTAAAGAATGGCATAGAAGGACATGATGATGTCTACAAGGCAAGACTAGTTGCAAAAGGTTTCACTCAAATTCATGGTCTTCACTATGACGAAACTTTTGCTCCCGTAGCCATGCTAAGATCTATTCGGATAATGTTAGCGATTGCCGCATTTCATGACTATGAAATATGGCAAATGGATGTCAAAACCGCCTTCCTAAATGGGTATTTAGAGGAGGAAGTGTATATGATACAACCCGAGGGTTTTGTAGATCCAAAAGATCCTAACAAAGTATGCAAGCTTTAGAGATCCATTTATGGTCTTAAGCAAGCATCGAGAAGTTGGAACCATCGTTTTGATCATGTTATAAAAGAAAATGGTTTCACTCGAAGTGTCGAAGAACGATGTTTATACATGAGATTTAGTGGGAGAAATGTTGTCTTCCTTATATTGTATGTAGATGACATACTTCTCATTGGGAATGATTTCCCAATGCTTACCTCTGTCAAGGGGTGGTTGGGAAATCATTTTCAAATGAAAGATTTAGGAGAAGCACAACGCATATTAGGTATCCGAATCTATAGAGATAGATCCAAGAGGATTTTGGCTTTAAGTCAGGAATCTTATATGGATAAGATTCTTCGACGATTCAACATGGACAAATCCAAGAGAGGTCTTGTTCCTATGGGTAGTGGGATCTTTTTTAGCAAGTCTCAATCACCCACCGAACCTGAAGAGGTTGAACACATGAAATTGATCCCCTATGCTTCTGCCGTAGGATCGATCATGTATGTCATGATATGCACACGTCCTGATGTCTCGTATGCTTTGAGCATGACCAGTAGATATCAAGCCAATCCAGGTGAGAGTCACTGGATAGACGTAAAGATTGTCCTTAAGTACTTGAGAAGGACTAAGGATACATTCTTAGTGTTTGGAGGAGAGTCTGAATTATGTGCTAAGGGTTACACTGATTCAAGTTTCCAAACCGATAGGGATGATATGAAATCTCAAGGTGGCTTTATTTATATGATACATGGAGGTGCGGTTAGCTGGAAGAGCTTCAAAGAGTCAGTTATTGCGGATTCTACAACGGAGGCTGAGTACATCGCAGCATCTGAGGCTGCTAAGGAAGCTGTTTGGATAAGGCAATTTTTAGAGGGGCTAAGGGTAGTTGCTTCTGCCAAAGATCCTATCACGATCTTTTGTGATAACAGTGGGGCGATCTTTCAAGCTAAAGAGCCCAAGTCTAGTAATAAGTCTAGACATGTACTTAGAAAATTTCATGTTATAAAAGATTACATTGAAAGGAAGGAGATTGCGATATGTAAGGTTGGGACAAATGATAAAATTTCTGATCCCTTAACCAAGCCCTTATCGCAAGCTCAGCATGACCAACATGTTGTTTCCATGGGTCTTAAACGCATGCCAAATTTGTATTAGATTATGAGATATGAAATAAAAATTGTGTTTTTATTAATCATCTATGATAATCACTTTTATCGTTTGAGTTATATTTTTAACTTTTAATTATGTAACTTTGTTATATCCAAATGGGTTGTAGAGACAATTGGACCCCATTAAAGTGAACTGGATTAACATTGTATTGACCCATAGTCACTTATATGAAGTAACACCTCGAAGTGACTATATTGTGGTGCGATTGATGGCAAGGTCAAGTGTCATAGGGTCATATGGATGACCAATCGATCACATAGGCAAACTGTATGAGACACTCTGTCGGGAAGTGACCGCTTATAAAATTCTGGCAATTCTTGTAGCCTGGTCGTAGCAAGAGCTACTAGTATTCTTTTGAGTCAATTCTTTGACTAATGACTGTTCGCCTAAGGTGGCACACTTTCAGAGTGACTTTGATTTATGCTCTACGACCTTCGTAACTGAGGTCAAATGGGCATCTTTTGGGTCATGATGAGCTGTCGCTAATCGAAGGGAATAGTGCGATATGAATTGTCCACCCCTTGTCAGGGTTGTTTTTAATCTCAAGGCCACTCGAGGAGGAGTAAGCTGGAAATGCGTGGCCACGCTCGGAAGGTATTTATGGTATATAATTCCAGTCAGACAGTTACTCTCCAGATCGAGGAAACCACTCTTGATATGATCAAATGCAAGGACGACCTGCAAGACACCTTGCATTGAGTCGGAGATCTTGTAATAGGACAAGAGAATTGGTGACGCACACTTGTCTCAGACAAGTGGGAAATTGTTGGAGTAAGTGTCCTCAACAATAGTGCGATCACATAATTAAATCTCAATAATAAGAATACAAAGGGATGATGAATATTATAGTCAACTGGTCAACATAAATCGGTAAAGATTGGCTCATTTGAGTTTGACGTTACTGTCGTATGACGGTGGTGATCAGCTGATCCCTTGAGGTCAAACCTAAAGGACAATCCCCTAATCATGTACATTAATTAATTGTATAGTGATACAGATTAATTAATCCCTTAAAATAAACCAAGTTTAAATTGTGAGTGAGAAATATATCTTATTGTAATATGATTAAGTAAGATTCATTTTGGTAATTTAATTGTTATATTACTAGGAATGCATTATGTTTATGAAACACTTGAGATAAGTGAAATTGGTCGATTATAATTACAAACTGTTGTAGATTATATTAACCAAATATGAGATGACCCATTTTATTTACATGTAATTATTAAATGTGACTTAAAATGTTAAGTCTAATTTATTTGTTATGAAATTGCATTTAAATTAGTTAAATGTACATTTATAAGCCTAATTACATGTTACATGTCACATGTCACATATGTGACAAATGACAAATTGCAAACATAAAATGGACACCCATTTTATATGGGTGCACCGGTTTTGTGGTGATGGTGGGTAGGTTTTTAGTTTGTAATTTTATTCTAATTAAGAATTAGAACAAATCATTACTACAATGACCCATACACTCAACCTCACATTGTTAAGAACAATATGAAAATGACAACACCCCACCCATGTGGGGTGTGTGTGTGACCGACTATAGCAAGCCAATATAGGGCTTGTTTTTCCTCTTATTTATTCTCATACACTATCTCACATTATTCATTCATGCAAAATCTCTACTTCTCTCTAACCTCTCACTAAACATAAGAAGTTCATATAATACTTTGAGTTCATATATTCTAATAAAATTACTAGTGTAGTAATAGAGTTATTAGATTTATTTTAAAGGGTTACTACTAATAATACTAGTGTAGTAATTTAGTAGAGATTAAGGGGTTGTCTTGGGTGCTACTAATTGGAGAGTTTCTACTTTGAAACTTAGAAGATCATCCTCATATTACTAGCTCAAGAACAATATTTGAAAGGAGTTCAAATATTGTGCCCATATTTTCATAATCAATGTAAGAAATGGTTCTTTCCTTTATATTTTGTTATGCATGCATAAGGTCCAAATAGTTTAAGAGTAAACTATTAATAAGATGATATTATAAATGTCTAATATCGAGTTTAAGAAACTAACACTAATTACCGATAGTGATGATGAGTCCACAAGCTAAAGATCAAAGTTCTGTTTGATTGGAGAATCTGACTCGGAAAGTGAATCAGACGAGGTAAGCTTTATTCGTCTTAAAAAGCAAGTTAAGAAATACCTAGAAATGCTATGATAGATTACTTTGAACAACCCTTGAACAACCCTTGATCAATACCTAGAAATCCTTGACATTGTAAAGAAGAATCAACTTCTAAAAGCCAAAACAAGAAAGTTGAGTTATAAAGTTATGGCTAATTTAGCCACTACCTCTGAATCCAACGATGCTGAGAAGATAGCTCTTGAGTCTAAAGTTATAGCTAAGAAGCTATTGAAAGTCCATAGACCCTAATTAGACTCCTATAATTAGATTTACAAATTACAAGTTAATTTGATTTAACGTTGATCTATGTAACATGCAAGAGTAAATAAAAATGCATAAATAAAGATAAGATGAAATTTCCTTACATTGAGAAATTTCGGTATTAATGGGAACAATAAGAAACTCCCTTTCTTATTGTTCTTGAGTTAGAACCAAAAGAATGATCCTCCTTGTAAAACTCTCAATATAGAAATAGTCCTTCCAATAAGCACCCAAGAGAAAACCCAAACAATCACTATATATTTAGACAAGGAAATAAAGTAACAATTAGAAACTATTATAAGTTTTATTACTACTCTAGTAATAATATGAATATTAGTTATAAGAGAGTTTAGAGAGAGGTTTATGCTTAGAGATATAAGCTAAAATAAGTGAATGAACAAGTGAAGTAAAATGAACAACCAAAATGCTCTCTTATGAGCACATGGCCGACCATACCACACTACATATTCCTTATTTTTGCTAAAAATAATCACATGCATAATGGTAGTGTCTAAGGGTGGTTATGATGATTAAAGTATGGAAGATATGTCACTATCACATTGTTGATTGTGTGTTAAGAAAAGAATAACACACATGCTTCTTCCATGTGCACAAAATCGGTCCTCTATGCCATATAATGGTCTATTTTGATTTTTGATATTTTCCCACAAATACTTATTAATCATATACTTAATTATCTAGTATAACTAAGTGTTAAATTGATCATATAACAATTATATGACTCAAATTAATAAATAATACATACTTAACTTTTAAGTGATATTTTACCATTATATCAATATATAATGGGTCCCACAATGTTCAGTTAAATTATTTTACAACTCCTTGTAAATATAATTAACTAATTACCTCTACCTCAAAATATATGCATAACCTCAACTAATTTAATGAATTAACAATTAATGACTAAATTAAATCTTATTTAATCATAATAAAATCAGACGTAAAATTTATTCAGGCAGTTATCGTATAATTGACCAATAAACTTAAACCGGAATGAGTTCCTAACTCAATTTCCAATAAATAACTCTCGTAACCAAACATATATCAAATATATATGTAAAGGACTAATTAAACTGTATCGTATACAAATAATTAGTTTTCTGTTTGGATCTCATCCTATAGGTTTGGCTGAAAGGGGTCAGTTTATCACCGCCGTAATACGACAATAATGTCTAACTCTAGGCAAATGACCGTTATCGATTTACGTTAATCAACTGACATGGAGTATCAATATACCAGTTATCCCACTAATATTCCAAAATTAGATTTATTATATAAATGCACTATTGTGAATGACACTTACTCCAACAGCTATAACCTCATAGTTAAAACTCAACATTAAACATCTTGAGGCCAAGGTTATAGCTAATGAAGCCATAACCTTAGAGTTGAGAAAAGTTAAGGAACTTCTAAAATCCGAGATAAAAGCTAAAGATGTTATATCTCAGAACAAAAGAAGGAAATTAACTCTTCCTCCAAGCAATTAAAGGAATCTAAAGCTCATATATTGGATATTAAGAAACAACACTCAGATGTAGTTGTAATTCTTATTAAACTCTTTCAAAACTTTCGTGACAATCTTAAGGAAATTAGTTCCTCCAAAACTCTAGAGACTGACCAAACTGGAATGTAAAAAAGAAATTAAGTCTCTAAAAGAACTATTATGGCATGCTAGGAAAGTCCTTAACAAATGGGAAGGTAGTACCACTGTTTTAAATTTCATAACCGAACAATATGACAATAATATGAAGATGGACATAGGGCACGAGTGTTATGGCCGTAGGGATTATTCTAAATGCAAATCTACTCCTTCTGAACGAGACTTTAGAAAACGGAAATATGTTAATATAGCTGAGTATCTTATTTGTAATTATTGTAGTCATACGGGTCATCTCATTGAAAACTGCGTTAAACACACAAAAGACCTAAATAAAAACATGAACTTTGTCAGAGCCTCTAACATACAAGAGGAAGAGGACATGTGTCCTAATCTTGAACCACTAGTAGAAGAAGTCATAAATAATGAACATCGTTGGTTCTACGATATGAGTTTTGCTTATAAGAAGAAACCTAACTTGCCTGAGGAAAGGCAAAATCCCAAGAAGCAACAATATCCGGAATCTAGACAACACAAAAAGACCCAGACACCTCCTATCAGACCAAACCCTAAAAGGAAAACCAAAATACAAGTTTGGGTTAGAAAAGACATGATATTTAGGGTAACTAACACAAAAGGACCCAACCTTTCTTGAGTACCTAAAAATTGTATCTAACTTGTCTTGCAAGTGGTTGTGAAAGAAAATAACTTATGGTACCTTGATAGTGGATGCTCAAGGCACATGACCGGAAACAAGAATCTATTTCTTTCACTTGAACCTTTTGATAGAGGTAAGGTCACTTTCGGAGACAATAAGAAAGGAAAGGTCATCGATGTTGGTAAGATTGGTATATCTCCCTCTCATGCAATTAGTGATGTGTATTTGTTGATGGCCTCAAGCATAATCTACTAAGTATATCTCAATTATGCAATAAAAGAAATAAGGTTGTCTTTCATTCAGATATCTGTCGCATAATAGTTGAAGGTACTAGTAGAGTGATACTTAAAGGTCATCGCAAAAGGAATGTTTATATGATTGACTTGAACGCTATTCCTACTAACTCTTTTACCTTCATAAAAGTAACTTTAGATGATCCCCGCTTATGGCACAAATTTTTTTGTCACATAAGCTCTTCTATTTTGAATAAGCTTAAAAGATGGGACTTCGTTAAAGGTTTACCCAAAATCA
>JAIUZE010000797.1:0-10188 GCA_022085475.1 Heliosperma pusillum | reverse complement strand
TGTTGCTGGACTTAGGCTTCTGAGTCGTGGAAGAATGACTGCATCCATATAGCTTCCTTCGGCAGCCTCTGAAGCAGCATAGTACTCGGATTCAGTCGTAGAATCTGCTATAACAGTTTGTTTGGAGCTTTTCCAGCTGACCGCAGCGCCATTAAGAGTAAAAAACGAATCCAGACTGAGATTTCGAGTCATCTCGATCCGTTTGGAAGCTAGCATCTGCGTAAACGATTGCGCATAGCTCAGTGTCACCTCCATAAGTCAATACCCAATCCTTAGTCCTCCGTAGGTACTTAAGGATATTCTTAACAGCCATCCAGTGTGTTTCACCTGGATTGCCTTGGTACCGACTCGTCATACTCAAAGCATATGCCACGTCTGGACGTGTGCATATCATGGCATACATGATCGATCCTATAGCTGATGCATAAGGAACCCGACTCATGCGCTCGACCTCTTCCGATGTCTTTGGTGCATGAGCTTTACTCAACTGCATCCCAGAAATCATTGGAAGGTTCCCCTTCTTGGAGTTGGTCATGCTGAACCTCTCAAGAATCTTATCTATATAAGACTCCTGACTGAGGGCTAACATCCGTCGTGATCTATCTCTGTAGATACGGATCCCCAAAATTCTTTGTGCCTCGCCCAGATCTTTCATCTGGAAGTGGTTCTTTAACCAAACTTTCACCGAAGTTAAGAGAGGTATGTCATTCCCAATCAAGAGTATGTCGTCAACATACAATATTAGGAAGACAATCTTGCTCCCACTCGACTTGATATATAAGCATGGTTCCTCGACCGATCGAGTAAATCCATTCTCTTTTATCACCATGTCGAAACGATGATTCCAACTCCGAGAAGCTGCTTTAAGTCCATAGAGGAACGTTAAGCTTGAATACCTTCTTAGATTTTTAGGATCAATGAACCCTTCGGGTTTACCAGTACAACTCCTCTTCCAAATAACCGTTTAATAAGGCGGTTTTCACATCCATCTGCCAAATTTCATAGTCATGAAAAGTGGCAATCGCTAAGATTATCCGAATGGAACGCAGCATGACTACGGGTGCGAAAATTTCATCATAATGCAATCCGTGCACTTGAGTGAAATCTTTTGCCACTAGTCGTGTCTTATAGGTGTCTGGTTGTCCCCCTACGGAATGCTTTATCTTGTAAAGTCATTTGCACTAAAGAGGCCGAACCTTATCAGGCAAATCAACCAGATCCCATACGTCATTCTCATACATAGAGTCCATCTCGGATTGCATGGCTTCAAGCCATAGCTTAGAGTGGAACAGGTAGGCACCGTTATACCCTTGGTAGCGGGTTCGTACTCTCTAGGGAGTAAAAGTCATCTCTCTCAATTTCTCTCGACCATACCAAGTATCTGCAGGAGGAATAGAGTGTCTACCCGACCTCCTTTAGGTCCAAAGGAATATTGACCGCAGCCGATGATGAAGGAACGGTTTCCTCCATTGTTTGCTCGGTTGTTGGTTCTTGAATCTCCGACAGATCGAAGGTTCCATTACTTGTCCTATTCTCGAGAAACTCTTTCTCTAAGAACGTCGCACTAGCCGCAACAAAAACTCGATGTTCGGTAGGCGAGTAAAAGTAATGACCAAACATCCCTTTTGGATAACCAATAAAGTATGTCTTGACCGATCGTGGGCCGAGCTTATCGTCAGGTCTCCACTTGAGATAAGCCTCGCAGCCCCAAACCCGAATAAAGGACAAGTTAGGGACCGTTCCCTTCCATAATTCATATGGAGTCTTGTCTACAGCTTTAGACGGACTTCGGTTAAGTATTAAAGCAGCTGACAAAAGAGCATAACCCCACAATGAGTCAGGTACAACCGTGTGACTCATCATGGATCGAACCATATCAAGTAATGTTCGATTTCTCCGTTCGGACACACCATTCAATTTTGGTGTTCCAGGTGGAGTTAACTGTAGTACAATACCACAGTCTTTAAGGTGTTGATCAAACTCATTCGAAAGATATTCGCCACCACGATCTGAACGTAGTGCTTTTAATCTTTCTATCCAGTTGGTTTTCAATCTTATTCTGGAATTCCTTGAACTAGTCAAAGGACTCACTTTTATGCTTCATTAAGTAGACATATCCATATCTACTCAAATCGTCTGTGAAAGTGATAAAATATCTATAGCCATCTCTAGCGTTGATTGACATAGGTCCACACACATCAGTATGTATGAGTTCTAATAGGTTAGCAGCGCGCATTCCAACACCTTTGAAGGAAATTCGAGTCATTTTGCCTATGAGACATGATTCACACGTGCCAAAAGATTCATAGTCAAATGAGGAGATAGTCCCATTGTCAATGAGCTTCTTCACGCGTTTTTCATTTATGTGTCCCATATGGCAATGCCATAGATAGGTTTGATCTTTGTCACCAACCTTTACCTTTTTATTACTCACATGCAATATATTTGTGGTTTGATCTAAAACATAAATCCCATTCATGGAAACTGCTTTACCATAAATCATTTTGTTTAAAGAGAAAATACAGCTATTATCCTTTATTACAAACGAAAAACCGTCCTTATCAAGTACGGAAACAGAAATAATGTTTTTAGATAAACTGGGTACATAGTAACAGTTATTCAAAAATAACTCAAATCCACTCGGGAGTTGGATTACATATGTTCCCACTGAAATGGCAGCTACTCTTGCTCCATTCCCCACTCGCAGGTCCACATCACCCTTTTCGAGAGTTATGATGTTTCTTAGGCCCTACAAATGATTACACAGATGAGAACCACAACCAGTATCAAGTACCCAAGTTCCGAAACTTGCATGGTTAATCTCAATCATATGAATAAAAGAAGAAGACATACCAACAGGAGAGACGCGGCCTGCTTTTATGTCCTCACGGTACACGGGGCAGTTCCTCCTCCAATGCCCAAGCTTGTGGCAATGGTGGCACTCCACTTTACCTTCATCGCTCTTTGTCTTGCCTTGTGAGCTACCGCTAGTCTCACCAGGCCCACTCTTGCCTTGCCCTGGCTTTTTGAATTTTGGCTTACCTACAGCTAGGTTGTCCTTAGTCTTGCCCTTACCTTTGCCCTTTTTTGCAATCATGAGAACGTCCTGTTTCAGACTCCCACTCAATTTCAGATCACTCTCGGTCTGTACGAGAAGTGAGTGGAGCTGATGAAGACTCTTCTTCATATCATTCATATAGTAATTTGCCCTGAAAAGGGCAAAACCATCATGAAGTAAATGAAGAACGCGGTCAATGACGATCTTCTCATCGATTTTGAAACCAAGTGCCTCCAGTTTCTCTACATTCTCAATCATATCAAGAATGTGTGGGCTAACCGCTTGGCCCTTCTGGAGTTTCGCCTCAAAGAAGCGACATGTATGCTCATAGCTAACGATCCTCGGAGCTTTCGAGAACTCGTTAGAGAGCGTGGTGAAAATCTTATTCGCACCATGGGCAATGAATTGCCTTTGCAAATTTGATTCCATTGAAAAGATGAGTACGTTCTTTATCGCACCCGCCTCCATCATGAAATCACTATAAGCACGTGATTCATTAGCTCCTGCATTGGGGCCTGGGTTGGGCGGTAGTGGCTCAGTCAAGTACTTGAGCTTACCGTCAGCAATGGCAGCATTCCGTAATGCCGCCTCCTAGTCCGCAAAGTTGGACCCGTTATTCTTCAGTCGCGTTGACTGATTCATATTGTCCATGAAAATCTTAAGCCAGGACTCACGTCCGAGCGTGGCACTTGGCATTGGGTCATCAGTATGGCCAGCCATTTGTTATTAGCAGTTATATCTGTATATAACGAATTCAAAAACTGTGAAAAAGAAAATAAATATGATAAGTATTCATCATTTTAAATTTGAGTCTCATGAAAAACTGTTTAATGCGATGACTCGTGCATTTATATAATTGACCTCCCTCAAGAATTATATAAATGATCCCAAGACTCAATTTCTGTAAATTGATAAGCCAACCTCTTGGCTAATTCTACTTTTAGAATTCCTGGTCGATAAATTTCTGTAAATTCTATCTTTAGTTCATCATAATCACGAGATATTACTCGTACTATAATGTTGAGATAAAAATAGGTCAACACTCTCTACTTACCCAATGTAGAAGGGGTCATATTATGACTTCCGACGAAGAAGGGGTTCATAGTAGTTTTCCCTATAAAGACTAGTCTCAATTTTAGTTATAGGGGAAGGTCCCAACATCTTAACTTTAATTCATTTTAAGTGAACGAATGTCTAGCATCTCGAGAATCATTTAAACTAAGGGGATGGCCCTAAAAGCGAGTGACATTTGTATGTCCATGATTAAATATTCAAACTATATGAATCATTTTTCATGCATTTTAGGTGGTTTGGTTTAGGCAGAATATGATGCAATTATCTATCATGTGAAAGAGAACGAAAGCGAGACAATACGTAAACTATTACAACGGTCCTAGTGTGGCCTATCTACCAAAATGAACAGTAAATACAAGTTTGGAATCCATCCTTATGGACCCGAGAAGCTTGACTTGATGTTCCATCTTGGTCCATGTAGCGAGAGTGAGCATCCGATCTCCGTCTCTAGTCTTCTTAAAATTACATTTCAAAATTACAAAAGTAAACCTATTTACATTCTAATTCCCAAAACATAATTAAAAGAAAAAGATACGAGATCTCAAAAATACATCCAAACCATGTTTCCATCATTACGAAAAGAGTAAATTAATAATTACTCCCTTGTAAGATTCACTTTTCTAAATTTACTCCCTTATAAGTTGTTTTGCTAAAATTACTCCATAAAGTTAAACTTTTATCAAAAATTACTTCAAAAGTCCAATTTAAGTCATTTATTTTGTCTATTTTTGAACTTATTTCGTTTGTACATTAGCCAATCTATACTTTGAAAGGTAAAAGTATGTAGACAAATGGAGGGAGAGTTCAAAAACAGACAAAATAAGTGACTTAAATTGGAATTTGAAGCAATTTTTGATAAAAATGCATCTTTAAGGGAGTAATTTTAGCAAAACAACTTATAAGGGAGTAAGTTTAGAAAAGTGAATCTTATAAGGGAGTAATTATTAATTTACTCTTACGAAAACATGATTAACTAAGGCCACACTAGGTATTACATTTTAAACCAATTGCAAAAATACGTAAATAAAATCATTCATTCATTCAAACAACATAAATAAAATGCATCAACTAAATAAATTATTCATTCAAGACATAATTCCGTAATTATGTAGAGTAATTTATCCAAACCACCTTTTAAACTGATTAAATTATGTGATTATTCCGTAATAAGCCACAAAACTCGTATCAAACAAATCCAACTTTAACATTATTTTAAACCGCTTTAAAATAATTAGGTATCATATAATTGCAAACCGATTCACAACAAACGAAAAAAAAAATTTATTAATTTTTTTTTTCGGTACGGGTACTGTTCACAGCCAAGAAATTTTTTATTTTTTTTTTTCGAAAACAGCAGTACGGGTACTGTTCACAGAACAGCAGCAAATTTTTTTTTTTTTTCGAAAACAGCAGTACGGGTACTGTTCACAGAACAACAGCAAAAAATTTTATTCCCGTTCGTTTTTTTTTTTTTTTTTCGGTTCAATTAACAAAAAAAAAACTATGATGAATAGAAATCGTTTATGGTTGCTATTTCACCTGTGGGAAAATATCCGTATATTTCACCTCTAAATTTCAGGATTATAACAAAATTATGATTATATCGTATACTTCCCTTTAAATCATTCAGGATTATAATGAAATTATGATTATATGATTAATAGTCATAAACGAAAATGCATAATAAGCGAGAGATTAGAAATAACCTTTAGTCCTTGCTTTAATGGCCTAAGAACAACATCAAAATGATGATATCTCCTAATCGTAGCACCCAAGATAGAATGAGAAATGCCCTTGAATTTGCTAGAATGTTTTTTGTGAAAAATTACTGTTAACTTTTTAATTTTGTGATGTGCAGAGATGGAGGCACAAGAGAGAATGAATTAGGGTTAGGTTCCAAAATCTGAATTTTTCCTCTTCCCTTTTTGTTTCTCACGGCACTACTTAGGGTTTTGGGGAGATTTTTTTCTCCTCAAAAATAACCACCCATTGACTGAAAAACAGAGTGTATCTGGACACTTTTGTTTTTGGTCATTTTAGCTTACAATATAATGTAATATATTATAATCATCATTTGTCATGGACCAACATCATTATAATACATCATTAGTTATAAATATCCCTATATTTATAATTTTCCAATTAATTATAACGGTTTATGTTTAATTAGCTTACATTATATACAACAATTAAATATAACATTTTATATTCAATTTACGAATTAAAGTTAATTCGTCTCAGCTAACTTTATTTAATCGTTATTAAATAATCTGTCATCATCACATTGACTAACCTTTTAGTCAAATACACTGACTAACCTTTTAGTCATTTAATAGGGCATCAATATGATCATTTTCTCAAATAATCACATCTCTCAAACACATCCTATAGGTGTGACTTTTAGGGACCAGTTGATCACCGCCATCTGTATGACAATAACGTCAAACTTATCTAGCAAGCCAACCGTTATTGATAAACGTTAATCAACTGATTATTATACAAAGTATACCCTGTGAACCTACAAAGATTTATTTATGTTATTGCACTAACTGTGGAAGAAACTAGCTCCAACAATTCCAAATTCATATGGCATACCGTCTTAAACAACGATCCAAATCTCAAAACAACGATAAAGCAACGAATGATAAATGTGCATGTCTAAGACTCTAGATATATCGGCAGAAGCTACGACACGACCATGGCAATCCCATCAACTCCCCCGCGCAAGCTCAACGAGTTACCTGCTGATCACCTGCTCACCATTCCATAACACTACAAAACGAACTCGGGAAACTAACGGAAAAAATCCGTCAGAAACACCAAAAATCCGTCAGTAAAGTCAATTACTGACGGAAATTCCGTCAGTAACGTGCGTCACTTCAAATGGTAAGAAAATTGACTTCTGACGGAATTTCCGTCAGTAAATGTGTTTACTGACGAATGATTCGTCAGCCAGTTTAACTGAAAAGTCAAGATAAACTTGACCGTACTGACGCAAATTCCGTCAGTATAGTCAAGATAATCTTGGCTGTACTAACGGAAATTCCGTCAGTAAAGTCAAGATAATCTTGGTTGTACTGACAAAAAATCCGTCAGTAAAGTCAAGATAATCTTGACCTTACTGACGGAAATTCCGTCTGTACAACCAATATTATCTTCACTTTACTGACGGAATTTCTGTCAGTAAGGTCAAGATAACTTGACCTTACTGACGGAAATTCCGTCAGTAGTCAATGTAGCAGTGGCTGGAAACAGCAGCCTACTGTCCAGCCACAATGCGTATTTTGCATTGTTTTAAACGGTAAAAATATCAACAAAATCTGCAATACAGAAAATACATTTGTCCACCGCAAAGCGGTAATTCATACTCACGTCGACAGCATGTGCGGGAATCAACAAAAGGCAACAAAAATAAGACGGAAGATCGATGGAAATTGGAAAAAAAAAATCCATTACATAAAAAGTTAAACAAATTCATACAACTTTCTTACAAACTTACAAATTCAACGGATTCACTAACTTAGACAAAACTAATATCTTTGACATAACCACTAACTTAAGTAGATGATAAATTATTAACCTAAGGGGGTAACAGAACCCCGTCCAAAGCCGTGCCCGTCGTCCGCGTTGTCGTCTCTTGGTTGTGGAGGAGGGAAATGACACGAGCCCGGGAGAATAAATTTCATCAACGCCGCTTGCATGGCGCCCGTTTGCTCGGCTTGGCTCTCCATTTGTTGTTGATTGGCCCGTACTTCTGCTTCAAGAGCAAGTCGCGCGGCTCGCTCATGTTCTTGTTCATTCGTAAGTGCACTCAATTGCTCCTTCATTTGGGTAGTTTCACTTGTGAATCGAGTGTAATCAGTAGGATTTTAGGAAAAAGATGCGTGTGCACTTTTGTTGCAAGGTGGATCATACCACATTTCTTTCCCCTTTTCTCTCTTCCCGAACAGCCTCGACTTCTTATCGAATCCATCTGCAGCTTTTTAGTATGCATGGAACTCGTCTGGGGTCTCGACAGTTGGCGTTGGCTGACTCATCTCTTCGGTGTAAGCTTCCTGAAAAACAAAAAAAAGTTGTATAATTAAAAACATTAATTGATAAAAACAAAACAAAGCTAATAAATAGTATTAAAGTTTGATATAAAAAAAACTCCTTAGTAATAATTAGACAAATTTACGTTTGTCTGAGCAGCTCTAGGATTAACTCACTCGCCTTCTTGTTTTTCTTTGTTTTCTCAAACAACTTGTACGGCGTTGTATCAACCTGAAAGTAGTATAAAAACATTAAGTGATATATCGGCAATATTAATCCTTCATAATATGCAATTTGTGAAGTAAAAAATAAAGAACTTACTGTTGGAGTAAGTGTACTCAACAATAGTGCGATCACATAATTAAATCTCAATAATAAGAATACAAAGGGATGATGAATATTATAGTCAACTGGTCAACATAAATCGGTAACGATTGGCTCATTTGAGTTTGACGTTACTGTCGTATGACGGTGGTGATCAGCTGATCCCTTGAGGTCACACCTAAAGGACAATCCCCTAATCATGTACATTAATTAATTGTATAGTGATACAGATTAATTAATCCTTTAAAATGAACCAAGTTTAAATTGTGAGTGAGAAATATATCTTATTGTAATATGATTATATATGATTCATTTTGGTAATTTAATTGTTATATTACCTAAGAATGCATTATGTTTATGAAACATTTGAGATAAGTGAAATTGGTCGATTATAATTACAAACTGTTGTAGATTATATTAACCAAATATAAGATGACCCATTTTATATACATGTAATTATTAAATGTGACTTAAAATGTTAAGTCTAATTTATTTGTTATGAAATTGCATTTAAATTAGTTAAATGTACATTTATAAGCCTAATTACATGTTACATGTCACATGTCACATATGTGACAAATGACAAATTGCAAAAATAAAATGGACACCCATTTTATATGGGTGCACCGGTTTTGTGGTGATGGTGGGTAGGTTTTTAGTTTGTAATTTTATTCTAATTAAGAATTAGAACAAATCATTACTACAATGAACCATACACTCAACCTCACATTGTTAAGAACAATGTGAAAATGACAACACCCCACCCATGTGGGGTGTGTGTGTGACCGGCTATAGCAAGCCAATATAGGGCTTGTTTTTCCTCTTATTTATTCTAATACACTATCTCACATAATTCATTCAAGCAAGATCTCTACTTCTCTCTAACCTCTCACTAAACTTAAGAAGTTCATATAATACTTTGAGTTCATATATTCTAATAAAATTACTAGTGTAGTAATAGAGTTATTAGATTTATTTTAAAGGGTTACTACTAATAATACTAGTGTAGTAATTTAGTAGAGATTAAGGGGTTGTCTTGGGTGCTACTAATTGGAGAGTTTCTACTTTGAAACTTGGAAGATCATCCTCATATTACTAGCTCAAGAACAATATTTGAAAGGAGTTCAAATATTGTTCCCATATTTTCATAATCAATGTAAGAAATGGTTCTTTCCTTTATATTTTGTTATGCATGCATAAGGTACAAATAGTTTAAGAGTAAACTATTAATAAGATGATATTATAAATGTCTAATATCGAGTTTGAGAAACTTACAAGCGGTATCAGAGAGCTTTGGTTGTTGCATGCATAATCGATTTATAGTTTTTTCGAGTTATGGTAACTTAAAGAAAACTAGTAATTTGTGTTTATAAGATAAAATCACAAAGTTATTTGCATGTCAATATATTCTTGTCCTTATATGATTTTAGGTCATTTTGATGATTTATGGAAATTTATAGTGCTCAAATATGATTTTTAGTATTTTTATTACATTTTAATGAGTAAAATGATGTTTAAAATACTAAAAATAGTTAGACTTATCTTATGACCTTGAAATATTTACACAAAATCACACATGCATTTTAATTACTGTATGTAAAATTTCATGTGAAGTGGATTTGTTTCGTGTGATTTATGATTTTTATATGATAAAATGAAATAAATAAAGGTCAAATGGTTAAAAATACTTCCGCTTTGAA